>BMAT01009297.1:171714-182544 GCA_019649035.1 Elysia marginata
AAGAAGAAGAAGAAGAAGAAGAAATTATGCTATGCTTTGTTCTTTGCACCTCGTATTTTAACTATGTTTTTCTCGTTTTTATAAAGTTATAATCTTCAAACTTATTAGTAAAATTGCTTCCTTCGTACCTTTTGATTAAATCATATTCTTTATGCTTTTGTGAAAATTGCTTTTTTGTCTCGTTTATAAGCAAGATCATTCCTTATGCCAAATTTATAATTTAATTCGACCATATTTAACCCCTAAATCCATATATGACCTTATTATTCACACCATAATCAAGCGCATGTCTTAAATACAAATACGCACATATTTACTTCCCATGTTTAAATATTTGCATTTATACTTTGATATTATTATTATACACTTTATATGTTATGTAAGTTATCGTGTATGTTTACAGGAAAATTATACTACTTTCATTGAATTTTCTCACGGGGATTAATGAAGAGTTATCTCATCTTATCTTTCTTGTTAACATAATGTTCTCTGCGGGTTTTTTTTAAATTTGTCGCTGTTTAAACTATGACCTTCACAATTTTTAGTAAAATTATATTCTTTGCAAGTTTTGTTCTTGTAAATATTTTATCCATGCTTTTGTTAAAATTAGAATCTTCATAGCTTTTCTTTACATAGAAAACTAGCGTTTATCTTACGCTACAGGGAAAGCCTACATAAAACAAATTTTAGCGTAACAAATGTAGTTATGATAACAGAGAGGGGCGGTCTTAGTCATGATATTTCATTTTTATTGTTACTGGTGAAGCCTAGAGGCGAAACGTCTGGGTATCATTTCGTTTTGTAAATAAATAAGCTGTCTTATTAAATTTAAGACGGGTTTTTGGTCAATTTATTTGGTTATTAAATTTTCTAACCTTCGCCAATCAAATTCAATGGCTCCTTGAAATTATTCTGATGTGCCTCTGAAAATAAGTAAATGTATTTGTTCCTCTTTCAATTAAGCTTAGAGAAGAACTAAAATGTTTTAAAATAAAGCTGGATAAAAACTGAATTCTCAAGTATATTTGACAATGACCAAGTATCATTACGATTTTAAATATAATTGGGATGTTGACACTTTGTATGCGCTGTCTTGTATATGTTACATTATGTATTTTTTTTAGCCAATCACTTCCGCGTTTCAAGCAGTTGCACTTTGTGTTTGATTTTAAATCTGAACAATGGGTCTCATGATGTCACAGTTTTAGTCAAATCTGAAATAATTGTGAGCTTTAAGACTACCTCGTGTCAATCTCTGAAATATTTGTTAGATTTAAGACTACTTCGTGTCAATCTCTGAAATATTTGTTAGATTTAAGACTACTTCGTGTCAATCTCTGAAATATTTGTTAGAATTAAGACTACTTCTTGTCAATCTGAAATATTTGTTAGATTTAAGACTACTTCGCGTCAAGCTCTAAAATATTTGTTAGATTTAAGACTACTTCATGTCAATCTCTGAAATATTTGTTAGATTTAAGACTACTTCTTGTCAATCTGAAAAATATTTGTTAGATTTAAGACTACTTCGTGTCAAGCTCTGAAATATTTGTTAGATTTAAGACTACTTGGTGTCAATCTCTGAAATATTTGTTAGAATTAGGACTACTTCGTGTCAATCTCTGAAATATTTGTTAGAATTAGGACTACTTCGTGTCAATCTCTGAAATATTTGTTAGATTTAAGACTGCTTCGTGTCAATCTCTGAAATATTTGTTAGAATTAGGACTACTTCGTGTCAATATCTGAAATATCATTGTTAGATTTAAGACTACTTCTTGTCAAGCTCTAAAATATTTGTTAGATTTAAGACTACTTCGTGTCAATCTCTGGAATATTCGCTAGATTTAAGACTACTTCGTTTCAATCTCTGAAAAATTTGTTAGCTTTAAGACTATTTCGATTGATAGAACAGTTGTAATGTGATGTATAAACCGGTAGGTCCAAGAAATGAGCTGATTCATTGATGAGAAAAGTTTGGTGTATAGAACAGCATAGCATGATCATATAATTGCCACCCCTGCTTGCCTATTTAAATCTAAATCCCACCAGACGCTTCAATCTGCTCTATCTAAAACATAAACAGCCGCAGGACAGATCTTACCCCCAATGTCCAGATTAATGTTGTCTTCAGTGAAGAAAAAACCTGGAACCAATAAAATATCCCTTCCTCGGGTCAACGAAAAAAACAATTCACTTCAAGGAACTGAATAAACCGCTGTGAAAACCAACCCAATGGATTATTAGGCCTACCTGTCATTGAACCAGCGAGACCGATAATCCAATAGAACTGATGACGGAGATCTGGGCTAGAGATCTATTAGTATAAAACACCTGCTAGAAAGACCTCAGCGTGTGCGCCTGTCCACTAAACAGGAGACGCGCACCACAAGAAAATTACCCGCTTGCCTTTTGGTCTAGGTACGCATTTCATTTGTTGAGCGGCGGCGGCCGAAATAGGGAAAACGGTAAAATCCTATTTGCGGCAGGGTGACGTTCCGTTTAAAAGGAAAGCTTGGAAGTGGGAGGAGCGGTTAACTGACTTACGCATACGTCATGTTGGTTTTTTTTAAAGATGTTGTTACAAGATTATCTTTATCATGCACAAATGAACTTTCGAAACGTCAGACGCCATAATTTCATTATTATTATTATTATTATTATTATTATTATTATTATTATTATTATTATTATTATTATTGTTATTACTATTATTATTATTATTACTGCCATTATCTGTATCATTATTATTATTATTAACACATTTTTACTTCTTCTTCTTCTTCTACTACTACTACTGCTACTACTACTACTACTACTACTACTACTACTACTACTACTACTACTACTACTACTACTACTACCACTTCTGCTGTTGCTGCTGTTACTACTACTAAAACAACTACATTTATCAATAATGATACAATTATTATTTCTATTATTATAACATTTATCATTATTTTGTTTTGTTAAATTCTGCTTGAATGTTTTCGTCGTTGGTTTTGGGTTGGGTCGGTTTTCTTAAGGGTTGGATCTCACTTTGTTTTGTCCCCGCCCTGCTCTTGAGCTGTGTCATAGGAAGGAGCTTTTTACGTCACAAGAAGTTTTGTGTTGAGAGTCATCTTAGGATTTTACACTTTGCGATTAGGTAAGAATTTCACAGGCGTGAATGTCCTAGTCCGTACGTACTTGAAATATTTTGTTGGGTAATATACCGCAACAAAGTAAGTGATAACTGAAAGATCAAGATATGAAACTGACTGTGATTGATTGTAGTATTATAAACCTAGCGTCGGTACTTTTATTTGTTCTTGAGGAAAAAGATTTCTTGAGGTAATCCTACACGGAAGATTAATTTCTGTGTTTTTCCCCCTGTATCTTTCCTATCTAGTATATCGGCTCTGTGGCCTAGCGGTAAGACACTCGCTTAGAGATCGGGAGGTGTGGGTTCGATCCCCGGCCGAGTCAAACCAAGGACTTTAAAGTTGGTATTAGCAGCTGGTCCTTCTAGTGTCTGGCATTAAGAATTTAGTGCTAAGTCTGGTCGGCCCGGTGTCAGGATAATGTGACTGGGTGTGGTGTATGTAAGCGCTCCTTACATCACAGTGTGGCAGCACGCTTTCATTTGTCCCAAGCGCCGTCTCTGATATCACCTTGTAGTTAAAGAGAGACGTTACAATTCAAACAACCAACCAACCTATATAGTATATCGGAAGATGATTTCTACTCTGGTTAAGTAAGCGAAACCGAATTTTAAATTAACTAAGTGAATATACGGTAGTTCGAATCCAAGCGTCTTGTATTCACCATTAGGCTTAGACCGTTTGTAAAATACGTTTGTCCTGGAGTTTTGATAATTAAATACAAACCTTAACAGGAACTGGATTAAAATAGCTTGAAATCTGCGTGAAGCTAATATAAATTCACTCCAATGTAATGGTTTTTACAAACGGTGATTTTAAACTGGTTATATCGGGCAGCGTGGCTCAGTGTTTTCTGTGTCGACCTCGTGATCCGGAGATCGTGGGTTCGATTCCCAACCACTACTCGTTGCAATTGGCTTTAGAAAGCAATTTTTTCTACACTTTCCTCAGTTCACTCACTTGTGAAATGAGTACCTAGCTAAAAGCAGTGTTTGAAATTTTTTTACAATGTAGGTACTTGAGAGCTCAACAGACAGCCGTGTTGCAACGTTTCATTGAATTTATTCTGAATGCAATGACCTGCTGATATTATGTAAAGTCTCGAAAATGCCTTCGGCGGGGAAAGATTAAAAGCATCTTTCTTTGTTTTTGTGTTTGACCCAAACCTCCTAGTTGAGCAAGCATGACAGTTACTTCAAATCACATAAACCATTTTCAAGTGAATTAGTAAAATCTTCAAGATTTTAACTACATAGGCCTAATAGCCTGGTCACGCAAACCCTGCAAATTAAATAGGGGACGTAAGCAACTTGAAGTTTTCTACTCTTGCAACTTTGTACAGGTAAACATGCATCCCAGGTAAGGTCCGTCGACTGATGATCTTCAATACACAGTCTAAGCAGGGTTTTGTCGATCTCTTATTTACTTAGACGTATGTAAATCTTAAGAGGCGAAAGTTTCATTTGGGTCCGAATAGATTAATGTAATGCAACTCTCTCTCCCAAACACCATCACGGCCCTTTCACGGGGCACCTATGTCATAATAGAGACCTTGCGTGTGGACGACGGTAACGTATAACGTATCAACACCCATAGACGGCGTGGGTTTTACAGCAAATGATTGGCTAACGGGCGTCCGTGAGGCCGTGAGGCGTCTTAAAAATTAGGATGGCCATCCTGGATTTTCTTCGCTATGGGCTTCGTCCTCATGAGCGGGTCCATAACGCATGGTTTCTATGATTCGGCATGGGCAGGTTAAACGGCTGTTATCAGTTCATAATTGACGTGGCGACGTGCTCATGTGAAAGGGTATATGTAACATGTGGGAACATAATTTTTTAAAGAAAGTCTTTCGACCAGACACCGTCCTTGACTTTAGCAAAAAATATGCGTCTTGTGAAAGGGCCCTTAGTTTAATCAACTTGCTTGAAATCTTCCCAATCTACCCTTACTTTGTCATTGTTTATTGAGCAAACCTGCTTGGCCAATTCAATCTTATTATCCGGGGTATCAAGCTATGTAAACACCTGCCAAAATGAACTCCTCATTATAGATTGAATTAGCAAAGTGTATCGTAATGAAGTTGCTTACTATACGCTTTTTTCAAGATAATGTGTTGATTAAGTCATTTAATTTAATTTAAGTCATGTTGCTTTTTATTTTATGTTCTTGTGTGTCTGACACAAGTTTCTCAAGTAAATTTATTAACTCTGACTAATCTTATTCTATTTAATATGAATAAACACATTAGACTTACATGCCTTTGACCCTGGAAGCGTCACATATTAATTTCTTAATGGTTCTGACATATACACATATCTATTGGTGCGGAAATGAGAATGAGATTAGAGCATAAGTTATCGTTCCTGTTGGCAAACATTCTCTTTGAAATCAATCGCTTGTAGGCAAGTACGATAATTTTTTCCTCTATTCTCATTCCAAATTGTGTATAAAAAGTGATCCAAGAGCTTTTTAATTAAGCTACGTAATATTTCTGTCCTATTGTGTCAAATAAAGAGATACGAAATCTGCAAGAAGGAAGGCGAAAGAGATTGGTGTGTGGTTCTCAAGTTGTGACGTAGAATTCCCAAATTTGTTACGTAGGTATATGTTGAAACCGTTTTCCTAAGTCTTTTAACCTGAAAAGGAATTTCCCGATTTCATCAGCCCTGTAACATTTCTAGGTCTGAAGTATGAAGCTATGAAATAACGATTTGATAAAACACAATTAATAAGGCAGGGGAGGTTTGCTTTGAGCTCAAATTTCATTTTCAAAAAAAAAAAAAACCATTCTTTCAATAGAGTTAATGTAATATGTATTCAGATGGTATCATGAAACAAGCACTGCACTGCCGATTGGGTTATTTATTTGGATTTGCTTACGGTTCTTCAGGAACATGTTTTTTAATCAATCAATATACGATATTGGGTCAAAAGGATCTTCAGCTGCAGAGCAAATAAGTCATCATTATAATCCAAAGGTCTAAACCGGAAAATCAACATGATCTTGTCAGAAGAAAACGATCAGACCTACGTCAGTCATGACCTTGTCTTTATATGATTGCAATGATCGTGACCTTGTCTATATGTGCTTGCGTTAATCGCGACCTTGTCTATATGTGCTTGCGTTGATCGCAACCTTGTCTTTATATGATTGCAATGATCGTGACCTTGTCTATATGTGCTTGCGTTAATCGCGAAATTGTCTATATGTGATTGCAATGATCGCGACCTTGTCTAAATGTGCTTGCGTTAATCGCAAAATTGTCTAAATATCCTGGCGTTAATCGCGACCCTGTCTATATGTGATTGCAACGATCGTGACCTTTTCTATATGTGCTTGCAATGATCGTGACCTTGTCTATATGTGCTTGCAATGATTGTGACCTTTTCTATATGTGATTGCAATGATCGTGACCTTGTCTATATGTGATTGCGTTGATTGTGACCTTGTCTATATGTAATTGCAATGATCGCGACCTTGTCTATATGAGCTTGCGTTAATCGCGACCTTGTCTATATGTGCTTGCGTTAATCGCGATCTTGTCTATATGTGATTGCAATGATCATGACCTTGTCTATATGTGATTGCGATGATCGTGACCTTTTCTATATGTGATTGCAATGATCGTGACCTTGTCTATATGAGCTTGCGTTAATCGCGACCTTGTCTATATGTGCTTGCGTTAATCGCGATCTTGTCTATAATTTATGTGATTGCAATGATCATGACCTTGTCTATATGTGATTGCAACGATCGTGACCTTTTCTATATGTGATTGCAATGATTCATAACCTTGTCTATATATGATTGCAATGATCGTGACCTTTTCTATTATGTGATTGCAATGATCGTGACCTTGTCTATATGTGATTGCGTTGATCGCGACCTTGTCTATATGTGATTGCAATGATCGCGACCTTGTCTGTATGTGCTTGCGTTAATCGCGACCTTGTCTAAATGATTTTTCTAACATTAATCTTACATGCGGTCAGATCAACGGGCTTATGTTTCAGGTTGAAGTCTTCCTTTTCCATTTTAGCTTCCAGACTTTCTCTTTCAATTCAGCTTTCAGACTTTATTTCCATTTGTGAGATAACCAGAGTAAACCAGACACAAGTCGATCATGCCAATTTAGAGCTAGAGCCCTTGGCATATAACGGTTTGTTATATAACCAACTATTGTATTTCCTTCGAATTCAAATAACTATAGATAATAAACGAGAGTTACATTTTTTCAAAGTCTTCAATGGCATAGAATTCAATTCTAGAAAATACTAATAGCCCAATAATTTTTGTCAAAAACTAGACTTGCGCCCAATTTACTCTGGTCTTCCCACATTTAAACTCCTACATTTTCTCTTCCAGTGTACATCATAATATAAATCTAGGGCAAGAGCGACTACCTTGGTCCAGAGCTTTGCCGTAACAATGCTCTAGAGGAGAAAGTGCGTCTTTGGGTAGCCAGAATAAGTTTATAGATTGCCAATTTAAGGAAAGTCCAGATTAATTGAGGACAAAGCGGTAAAGTGGCGATTGTTTTTGGAGCGAGGCCATGGCCTTAAGCCTAATTCCCGATCACGGTTGGGTAGCTAGATCTGGTACCAATGCCACTAGAAGCACTGATGAGGTTCGATACTTTGAACAGTGAATCCAGTCAGTCGTGAACAAAAAGGCGGTACGATTACTTAAGTTAACACATTCTGTTCATAGTGCAAACACTCGCTGTGGAGGCACGCGACATATATGTAATGCGTTCTGCACTATTAATACCCAAGTGTGTTATTCGATATTAATATCAATACAAATAATTATAGTCGAGATCTATATTAGATAGCTACATGTATTTATTTTTGCCTCACAATTTTTCTTTTAAATTGCAGCTGCAATGAGAAATAACTATTTCCTAATGAGAAACAACAACGAAGTTGTATGTTCCATTTCCATTAAATTTTTTTGGCGAATCCTTTGTTTTAGAGAGTTTTATATAAAGAAAAAGGATTTCGAAAGGAAAGAATTCAGTTTGGTTGATCCCCTACTCTTGCCATAATTGATTATCTTTTTGGCATAATAAACGTTGTAGAAGGAGAAATGTGTGTCATCTTGTAGAATAAACCATCGTATAGCCTTTATATTATATTGGTTCCTGATATCATAAGGTATCGAAAAAGATTTAGTGTATCCTCAAATGGCTTGTGATAAGCCAGTTAAAAAATTTGTAAGGTATAAGCGTATATCTGAAATAGTATCTTAAATTTATCTTGTTGTGTCTTGGCCTGCTACGGGAAAAGCCTTGAGACTTCATACGGCTCTGAAAGACTCAGACAGATTTGTAGACATATATGAATATTCGTTTGTGCTCTTGGAGGTGGTATATATACCTTACACATTTTAACTAGCTAATCAACACAATTGTTATGCGACTCTTATTTAGTTTTCTCAACCACAAGTGATATATTGAATAGTCCCTACAATGTGTTTTACAGATTTCAGTTCTCAAATTACGAAAGCATCTCAGCAATATGCACTCGTAATGTTTTCATAGTTCTAAAAATAACAGCTAAATGAGGCTCCTTGATATAAGCTTCATCATAAGTACACGGGAGAGTTAACATTTCAGATTTCTATGTTTTTAAAATTGTTTAAGGGTTCTTTTCAAAGTTGTCAATTTTTCTGAGTCATTGTGAGAAATTCTGAAACAGTTGTAGAACTGTTCTCAAACCACTTTCATTTATTTCAAGGAACGTATACCATAATTGTGTTTGCATGGCTTAGAACGCCGCCAACAAAGTTGGTCGTTTTAAATTCAAGGGAGGAGTAAGGGAAGGACAGAGAGAAACACTGGCTGATATACAGATAAGATAAAGGGAGGAAGTCAAAGAAAAAAGTTGACTGAAAGAATCCTATACCTCCCCCCTCCCACACACACACATATATAAATCCTCTCCTCAACTTCTCCTCAAGAATAGACCAAAATTAGTTGACGCCTAAAACATTACAAGAATGGCATGACAGCATGAAGATTAGACCTTGAGTCTAGATAGAGGTGCATGCACCAACTAACTTGATTCGAAAAAGTATCAGGTTTTCGGCTTGTTGAATTAGCTCAGTGTTTTCCTGGGAGCACCAAAACGCACCCTCTCGGAATTTGCATGTTTCGGTACTTGACAACCCGTGTAAAACCCGGAAATCTTCATGTTCAATCAAAAAGATTTAGATCTAGGTGCCCCTTAATCTAAGAGTTTAAAGGAACTGAAGTTGTAAAAGAGTTTGACGTGTGGGTGTTTGTGTGTGGGCTGGGGGGTGTAAGTTGGGTTGTTTAGAGTACTTCTGTTGTAGGACTATGGGAGGACTGGTGGATACAAGTGAAAGAACCAGGTTAGAATAGAGTGGCTTTCTTTAACGGACTATGTTGAGTGGTTGAGAGACAGGCAGAGATGCAGTCCTTCAAATAGACAAAACAGAGAGATATACCGACAAAGGGAGATAAATAGAGAGAGAGAGAGAGAAAAGAATGGGCGATTCAAAAAGAGATAGAGGTATAGATAGAGAAAAAATTGAGAGAGAAAAGGTAGGAAGATATTTAGACAGGGGTACTAATGAAATTAGATATAGAAACAAAAAAAAAAACAGAAAGAGCGCGCGCGAGAGAGAGAGAGAGAGACAGAGAGATAAAAAGACGAAAAGGGAAATATTGGGACATATACAAATAGAGGTGCGAATAGTAGAAAGATAGACATGGACTCTCATAATTACTCCTGAATGGATAAATACACACACACACACCATGGTTTAAAGATGTCAGTTGTTGTCTATAATTATTTTAAAACCATCTTGAGATATTTACTCATATGCAGGACTCCCAAAAAGGCATTGGTGATTTAGTTATCGCAGCAATGTTAGACGAAGGCTAATACGTCATGACATTAACAGATGACACAAAAGGCCGTACAAAAAATTGTGACACTTTCCTTTGCAAACACTCCTGTCTGCCCGTTTGAAGTGATTTATTTGTTTTGTATCGGTAAGTATCTGAATTTCAGATTATTTCATGCATTTCTAGCCAGTAACTATCGGGTGCCAGGCTATAGAGCCACAAGGTCTGAGGTTCGATTCCTATACTACCAGAGATCAACTATGGAAATATTAAAGGTATGTTATAAGCAGTTATAGGAAGAAGGCTTTACATGAAAATTGTCGAAAAAACCCTTGCCTCGGTGTGATTCGAACCCTCGACTTATAAAAGTTTCGGCACCAACCGCCTTGCCGCTAGATCGTTGCCTCCACTACTTATTCTATAATTAATCAGGATAATCAAAGTTTTAGAACTAGAAGATTTTGCGTGGTTCCTAAAAGTTCCTCCACTATAGAGCTCTTATCGCAATCGACAATATCAAGAAAGGTCTGCCATGAAGCTATCTAAGCTTTCGTCACAATCACTTTAATCTTTATTAGTTCCATGAGTTGTTTTTTGTTTGTTTCTTATCAAGTAGTCCTGATAGGTTTAGCATAGAACTAAACAATGTTGTGAAAAAGATATTGAGAAACAGAAGTTAAAAAAATTGGGATATTTCCGCAACTAAGGGATGCTCTTTAAAGTGACAGTAAAAGTAGATACATCGGCAAGACGGTCGTTAGAAATTGATCAAGTAGGTATACATATCTTAGCACTCCCGGTCCTAGAAC
>BMAT01009300.1:0-13228 GCA_019649035.1 Elysia marginata
TCCATCAGTTGTAAACTGCCATCTCTCGAAGAGTTTTACATTAAGTGCCTCGAACTAAAAGTGAAAAAAAAATACTCAAGGACCCGAAACATTCAGCATTGGCACCACTTTGAATATTTCCCGCATGGCCGACGCCTTCCAGCATGCAAAGGCAGCGTAAGATTTGTGCATAGTTTCTATCTTCAAGCTAAACGAGTCTCGAAATGCCAGGATAGGCCATTACTAGCTGCATTGCCTTTACTCTAAACCTTTATAGTAGTTAATAAAAATGAAAGCAAATGCTAAACTCCTGGGGTACATCAGGAGGCTAACCTCCTTTTCATTTTTTCTCTTTTTGTCAATATAAGTTCAAGTTGGGTGATCGCCATCTTTATTTTACTATTTAAAGTAGTTAGTACATTGAAAAGTGTTCTGAGTGTACAAGGACAATTCTCCTAAATACATGCATATGCAAATGGGCGCTGGTGACAAGATTTTTAACAGCTGCTAATGCATGGTGTGGGAGTGTAAGTTTTCGTTGTTAGCCTAACTCTTAAAATCTATACCCCGTTGTGCTGTAGATTGGCTGATAAAATAAATATCCGATCTCGTATCTCAAAATCTGCATATATTAGACTGTAAGATTACCGGGGATGTTTCGATATTCAATTTTGTCAAAGCAAGACAAAACATCTCTTTGTATATTGAGAATATCTCAAAACCATAGTGAGTGAACTTATGGCTAGTTCTTTGAGTTCGACGCTACGGTTTACAGAATTACATGCGTTGAGAATGTTCTCTTACCCGGAACAACATCAGCCAATCAGAAGACCTAAGGTTAGCCTCCTCTGGGTATCTGGTAAAAAGGAAATGAAGAGAGCCCCAGATGCGAGTGCACACGTAAATAACTGGAATGAAACGCAGTTGTTCGTTGGCAGTTTGCTTTGCCAGTTCTTCAATAACGTCTTCATCCGTGATCTCTTTCCCTTTGCCTTTCTGGATAGATGGGAGATAAAACAATGAAGAAAGCGTTTGTAAAGAAAGAGAAATGGTAATCACCACTCAGTTCTTTTTTAACCCTAGTGTTTTTGATAACTTTTCATGTATGATATATTCATGTAGGCCACTTATTTTTTTCACGTATAGCACAAAATCAAAGGCGAAAGATTTACTGTCATAGGTTTTCTTGCATCTTAAGTAAGTCAGAAAAAGCAGTGCGTGTGTATTTCGGAGTAAAACTATGCTTCATGAAATGACTAATTCGATTTTGCGTGCATGTTTTTTACACAGATAGAATATTCATTTATTTGTTACTGATTTAGATATTGAAAGTTACTTGAAAAATAAGAAGTCAAATAAACTCTGCTGTGTTTAGATGAATTTTCACTAAAAATCGAAGAAGATAATTGCATCATATTCAAAATGTAGTGTCAGGGACCTCAGGGTCTAATGTCAAATCGGCTTTCCAAATGTAGTGTCAGGGACCTCAGGGTCTAATGTCTACTTGGCTTCCCAGATGTAGAGTCAGGGACCTCAGGGTCTAATGTCTACTTGGCTTCCCAGATGTAGAGTCAGGGACCTCAGGGTCTAATGTCTACTTGGCTTTCCGAAAGAGAGTCCCCGGGTTTGAGACCTGGTTTAGCATGTCGGCATTAATCCTTGAGAAATACTCTTCACAATTACACACTCTTATTTCATCGACTCACTCATGCGTTAAATGAGTACACAACTATAGGCAGTTCAGAAAGTACATGTAATTTGATTGGCAATAGCCTGCCGAACAGCTCATTTAAAGCGCTTGAGTATTTTAGTGGATAAGTGATGCATTAAAAAACGCTCCTTTCTTTTTTGCTTTGCGTGCGATGTTTTGTTTTGTTTCTCCACTTTGTGCCTACTTACATGTATTTTAATCACGGAACCTGCTGATATACGACGGCCATTTCTTGATGATTCTAATAAAATTTAGAAGCATACAAGAGAATACACAATGTAATGCGTTTCTAAAAAGTTTTAACTTTCACGCTTTGAATAATATATTGCTCACAAGAACCAACAATTAAGTACGTTTCTCATCTTCTGACCTAGACTCTACGAAAAGAAGAAATTGTTATTCACGCAAGTCGCCTCAAAATGTTCCTCTCTCGGTCCTACTCACTTAGTCTTACTCCTTTGATGATGGAAAAAGTAATGGGTACATAAACAATGTCAAGGTACCATTGGAAAGAAGTGTATGTATACGAAGAATGTCGTAATTGTATTTTTCTATCACTTGCGGTTTCCATATACTTAACGTAAATCTTCTCCTAACAGTAACACAAGAAAAAGTACACGCAAGTAAGCACCGATTTTGCCGCTCTCAGTATTCACTAACCCCTTTGATGATGGAACAAGTAATGGGTATATAAAGCACGCAGATGAGTAGACTCGCAGCCATCACCCAGCCCTCCACAGTGAGCAAATACCAGGGCCTTGCATTCCCGACCCTGTCACCCACCCAGCACCAGGTTGGATGTCGCTGAACCAGAATGTCGGCAGAGTTGTAGCCGTAGATTTTGAATGTTTCAGCTAATGTGGTCACGACAACTGTAGGAGATTATTTGAGAAACTTTTAGGGCTCATAAGACCATAAAAAGATAATCTTGTTTTATGAGTTAGATATACTACCATGTTAATGCAGATCAGTATGTAGTATCAAAACTATCATAATCACTGTTTTACTACTACTACTACTACTACTACTACTACTACTACTACTACTACTACTACTACTACTACTACTACTACCACTACTAGTACTACTATTACTACTACGACTACTACTACTGCTACAACAACTACTACTACTACTACTGTCTTACTACTGCTACTACTACTACTACTACTACTACTACTATTATTATTATTGTTATTACTACTGTAACTACTTCTGTTACTACTACTGCTGGTGCAACTTCTACTACAATACTATTACTACTGATTGTATAATTCAGCAAATCATATCTTACCGGGTATCTGATATTGCTTAAAACATACCAGGCATGATCCAGCAGAAGATGTGAAACAGAAACACGATTCTGTTAGCGACAGCAACCCAACGAAGGCTAACGCACAGGAACAGGTAGAGCGCAATGGCAGATGTCCAGAGCGCTGCAGATACCTGGGCCCACACCCACAGACCAGCATCTACCTGACAAGCCTTTGACATCTGGTCAGGCAGCTGCAAGTGCAACCAATATGATACAAGAATTTGATGAAACACCGATATTGTATTCCTTGCGCATGAAGTATATAAATGATAATTTTCATTTTCTTATCTTTCGATACTCTTCGCCAATAAAAGACAGAGACCCACTCTAAGTCTAACATCAATTATATAAAACAAAACAAGTCAAAGACTATTTCTACCAGGCCGATGTCTTCATCTTATGAAATTATCTTAAATTTGCATATATGCCCATTCTTCCAATTATCATGCTATATATCAACAGAGCAATATATAGTATACATCACAGAAACAGCATATGGATAATAGTTTGGAGTACACAAGTAAGACAGAAGCATAGCCGTGACAAATAAATGGTAAGAAATATTCAGCGCTGACCATCATTCAATTCTGTCTCAACACTTACTGACGTATAGATCACCAGTGATCTTTAAGAGGGGCTCTTAATTGTCCTGATTGGGGTATAAAGCCAGAGTATACATTATGTTTTTGTTTTGGTGTATCTAAGAGCGATCTAAAATGAAAAAGCTTATGGGCCTCCGCAACGATTTTCTATTTATTTCTAAATGGGAAAAATTACTGGCAGACAACACAACTCCTGCTCAATAAATTTCGTTGTGTTATTCAGTCTTGAATTAATCACATTCCACCCCGTCATGATCAGACAAATCGCTCGGCAGTCAACTGTCGCTAGGATACGATACAACCAGAAGGATTTTGTAACATCACCACATGTAAACACAAAGCCACACAACTCCTGCGACAATCCCAACTTACTCTGAGAGATAGGACAATTCCAACTTACCCTGAGAGACGGGGCAATCCCAACTTACCCTGAGAGATAGGACAATTCCAACTTACCCTGAGAGATAGGACAATCCCAACTTACCCTGAGAGATAGGACAATCCCAACTTACCCTGAGAAACTGGGCAATCCCAACTTACCCGGAGAGACAGGACAATCCCAACTTACCCTGAGAGACAGGACAATCTTAACTTACCCGGAGAGACAGGACAATCCCAACTTACCCGGAGAGACAGGACATAGCCACGGGCTTGTACAATCGACGCGAGGCCCACTATAATGTCAGCAATACTCAAGAACACAAGCAGCTGCCGGCTGGTGGTTCGAAGCTCTTTGAAGGTGAAGAACAATGCAATGATGACCATGCACCCGATGATGCTGAGGAAAGCTGTAACTACACTGATGTCTACATAGGCCGAGTCTGTCGCAGTCCAAATATCCTCCATTGAAAATTGACTTTGATTTTTCATACTTAAGCCTCGGGTCAGCAACTTTTCGTGTTAAACGCGCTTTTCAATGGAACGCTGTTCGGCTGAGCACATGTAATTTTATTTGTATCACCCCACTAAATACTTCTTTGCACGTCACCAGATTTTCTGAAAAGTTTTTCTATATTGGTTCTAGAATATAACATAATTTTTAAAGATTTAAAACTTTTCCTGATGACATTCACAACCATAAAAGCATCCGCCGGAAAGGAAGCGAAGTTTGTGGCGTTAAACTAATGAAGAAAAAAAGGTATTAAGGTGTCTATGCGTTTCCCAGCTTAATATTTATAGATGACGTCAGATTAATGTTTGATAGTATGGGAGAAATATTTGCCAAAATTTGTAACTAAGATTAAGAAATGCATTTTGGTTTGTTTTTGCCCTAAAGGCTAGGCCAAAGCCCCACTAAGTGTTACCAACAAGAGCCCCTTGAAATTTTAAGTTGGAACTTTTTGTAACAGCTGTAAGTTGAGCATTGTTAACGTTATGAAAAGGTAGAGTAACTTCTTAGAGTTGATTTGATGTTGATAAGAAATTTTTTTAAACATACTGTCAAACGCGTGTCAAAGGATTTGGTAGGACCTCCCAACGTCGGCTTCTATTCTAATGCATTTGATTAGGTTTAGAATGGCGTGTGACATGAGGGTAACTGCGCACAAACTATAGATATCTTAATATTGTATTAATACGGGTAAGATAGTGTTTGCTAAAATAATTACGTGGTATTCTACAATATTCAATATGATTTCCATTTCATGTAATTAAGCAACGTGTTTCTTATCTAATTTATACATCTAGATTAATGATTTCTTCCTTCACCTCCACTCATATACTGTTTGTAGAAATGGGTTAAGTTTAAGAGAGAGTTTTGGAACTATTTTTCTATTTAAGAAAGCTTGCAAGTCGATAAAACACACCCACGCTCTTTAGGGCAGTACATTGAATTAAAATATTATCACTGCGCTGACATATGTTAATTATAAGCTTTCGCCAAGCTGGCCCTAAAGGTAATAAACGCAATATTTAAGGACGTTGTTTTTGTTACTGCATTGTGCTTTAAAAACATAATGATGACTATGCAGTGCAAACACCATATTAAATCAGTAAACTGTAAACACCGCCCTTGTAGGCTGTCAATGTTTTCATAACACTGTCAACAGCAAGAAGCTGCGCTTCTATAGAAAACTAGTGGCAAAGTTACAAAAATCTCAACATGTAAATGTAATAGATATTACCAAAAACTAACTACGGGAGTAATATTAATATTATATAGATTTATATAGATCCGCAATAAAACGCCGATCTGTACTATTACTATTAGACGTTTGTACTAACATAATTGAAAAAAAAATAGGGTATCACTGTTAATTAAAAAAAATGCGAAACTGAAAATTTATAATCATATTGTAACTAAAACTTCCTTTTGCAATAGTGTAAACTGTAAAGTTGGAAAAATCACCAAATCACTGCACTGTAAGTATGATCAGGACACACGAGAATCAATAATATTTCTCTGCAGAAAAGCGAAAATGTTTAAGTATATAATATGAAAAACACAAAACCAATAGTCTATACCTTTAATGGAAACAAAGCTCCTGATGGAAGCCTGCACAACTTCCAACACACATTAAGCTGGCCAAGAACCGATAGCAACAGCAGTTCGGTATCAACGAGATAACAAGTGTGTCAGGAGCTGTATATGAAATGTAGATTATCGCACTCAGTGTGATTCATAGACTTGTATTGGCTATCGCTGAAGTAAGAACCTAATAAAGGTTACATTCTTTGTTCTATCGCAGTGTTCTATTATCTATTTGTACGTCTTGCTCTTGACCTGTAGCAAAGTCCAAAACGGATCGTGTAAAGTTATTCTACCACTAATTAGGAGAGTCAAACTTGTGGACCTCGGCCTACAGATTGAAAACTACATGATCATTAATAATAATATTTTTTTTTGCTTATGATTCATCGATTGATCATTATTTACTTGTGCATACACATTGTCAAAGGTTTATAAATTAAGCGGTTCTTGTTAGACGTGATTTACACGTGGAAGTTCAAGTTACTTTAACATAGCTATTGAAGGATGAAAATTAGTTTAAATAACTAAGCTCAAAGTACACTAAATGTTCATTTGTTAATGTGAATTTTTTAATCAAATACTGCTAGTTACACCAAGTGCAGGCGGCTCTAACACAGTTTGTGGATCACGATGATAACATGAAACTGGGTTTTTTTATTTGTGATTTCAGTAATGTTTATCTATGTGCATCTTCATAATGATATTAAAAGTATTAAAACGCTTATCACTGCTCGAACGACCCGGACTCTTGGCTCTCAAACCGGTGTTAGAACACGTTGCAATGGAAGATTGATCTGTCCAACCTTCATCATCATTATCTCCCTGTAATAAAATATCAACAACAACAATAATGACTAAAACAAAAGAGAGGGAAAACCAAAGAAGAGTAACCACACGGGAAAAAAATGCAAGCAAACGGTAAAAAAGCAACCCGGTTACACTTTAACGTACAAAGGTTTTATCACAGTGGTCGTGCAAAAGCAAGTAAAAGTTCTCGCAATGTGTAAATAAATTGAAATCATTAGATAAAAACTCCTGTGCATCTAATCAAACAGCCCACTGAGGACGTCCCTGGGGCTTGACTTTGGTTACAAAGTTCATGTTTATTTTCTTTAAATTATTAAGTACTGGTGAAGTCAGCTGCAAATTTCAATGATAACACCAGGCACTGTGGCGTAAAATGCAGACAAGCCTATGTTAAAATTGAATGTTTGCTGTAATGTAAAAAATAATTTCGTTTCATGGAGAACCAGCTGCAATCAATGGACATAAAGTAATACTGTAAAAGCCAAAGAAATTCACCAGCTCATCATTTTAGCGACCAGTTTCACTTTTAGCAACCCCAACTTACTTGCAATCAGTTCATCACATTGCCTCGCAGCTCGTCTTCACTTGGATACTACCAGCTCGTTCCGAGAGAAAAAACATTTAAAATAATAATAATAATAATAATAATAATAATAATAATAATAATAATAATAATAATAATAAGAAGAAGAAGAAGAAGAAGAAGAAGAAGAACAATAATAATAATAATAATAATAATTAATAATAAGGGCTAAACCTCAAAATTGATTTGGGTCCTGCATGAGATCACCAAACGAAGGCGGTCTCTATCTTTTATGATGTTAAGTTTGTTGCTATCTCTTAAATCCTACTGGGAAAATATTGAACCTTGAACTGAATTGTAATGTCGAATTTGAACGAAATACGAATACTGAATATATATATTTTCCTACTTTTATTTGTTTCTTTGGTAAGCTCATATAAAAAGCAAATTGCTAGAGCAAGAAATGATTATATAAGAAGGTTACAACAAATCCTTCAGACATTCATCGTACTCTTCAGTTCGCTGTATGTAAAGCGATTTCAGCTTATAAATGTAATCATCTCTCTCACACCCTCAAACAGTCATCTCATTCTCTCCTTATCCTGGTGCTTTTGTACCCTTTCGCTCCAGTACCGAGTTCCTTGGTCAAGGAAAATATATTAATGTTTTAACTAAAAAGTATGCAAATAAAAAAATACAGCTTGTTTCCATGCTCTCTATGCACCCGTCACCTTATTGCTCCAAAAGCTGAAAAAAATCATTTTGTGATTTGCAAGCTTCGTTTACTATGTCAAAACTGTCGATGTCTGTCTGCTCTATGTAATTGTCTGGGTGTCCGTTCACCCAACCCTTCCCCTCCCTTTCTGTCAATCAGCGTGGTCCGTCTTTCTGTCTTTCAATATTAAATTCTTTCTTTATCCAATTGCAATTTTAACCCAATTACACCAACCATGTTATGTCCTGTTCCACGTTCTTTGTCTTCATCCTTCTTATCATCATCATTTTCGTCGTCCTCGTTTTCTCCTTTTTTTCTTCTTATCCTCCTCTTTTTCTTTTTCTTCACATCTTCACCCTTTTTGCATGCGTCATCTTCATTTTTTAACAATCTCACTTTCCCCCATTTTATTCTGCACGCATTTAACTCTCATTATATTCGAATCAGAACTCATTTCTACTTTGGCGACTTCCTTGTTATCTGTATTTCCCGTTTTACTGCATGTGCATGGATTTCCTTTTTGTTACTTTTTGTCAGAAAACGTCTGTAGTTGTCATAAAAAATGATAAATGGTACATTTATCTTTTTAAATGCAACGTGCACAGAAACTGTCCCCATACACACATGCGGAAACTTTCAACCCATCTCTAGAAAACATGAGCCTTACGGTTTACCCCAGCCTTAGACTCACAGGACCATAAGTTTCGGCACTAAGGGACCGTAACATTCTTGCCTAAGATCAAAGAGTTCGCTACTGATCTTCGAATCTTAAGGTTTTTATTGATGGTTCTGGTCATGTCGATAAGGTAATCGATCGGCTTCTCCGGCTGGGTGTGCAGCAGATGAGACATCATAAACTGTGTGGAATGAGCGCATAGCGAAAAATAAGAAACTGTGAACTGTTATATATTAATAAAAAAAAAACAAACTACAAAACGATGGGAAAGACTGCATTTTTCAATTCTTACCGGAATTAATTTATTCATCATTCCGTTTAAACACTAGCTGTCAATTGCATACCACTAATCAATCACTGTACCAAGTTGTTACTTCATTCAAATATTACTGTAAGGTAATTTGATTAATGTATTTGAATGATGCCATTTCCGTTGTTTATTTGTTTTCAGATTTTTTCACCGCAAAGAGCAATGTGAGGCATCATGGATATATTATATGGTAAATAAATTCAACTTATTACTCATGTTATAATTAAAACCAGATTACTGTTGTTATTGACATTTTTATTGTTACCATTTCTCTTGTTGACATCATTGTTGTTACTATATCATTACTACCATTACAACAACGGCAACTACTACTACTACTACTACGACTACTACTACCAACAATGCTGGCATTGTTATATTGTATTTTGTAAGACCCAGTAAAGAATTTAAATATAAAACACTTTACGTGGGTGCCTTTAAAGGTAGCAATATGCATTATCTTATCAATGAAGGAAAGGCAAAACTGCAACACAGTTACACACAAAATACACAATTTACCGCCAATCGCAGGATACCTATATATTGCCTAAATATATGTGTAGAGCCTTTCGAAGGGCTAAACGTTAACCTGTAGTAAAGCCAAGAAGCGAAAGCCAAATCGAATGGTCCGTAAATTGAATGAGTGCCAATTCATTCTTACGAAACGCAGTCTTGATTTTTTTTTATCTTAATTATGATTACTACGGTACTGTAATAATATCATTATCATTTTCTATTCAACAGTTTTATAAATTAAATACTATTTGTTTTGTCATAAAACCTGCCTACCTGAAGAAGATCATAGATGCCATGAGAAGCCAGGTATTGATTGACATCAGCTTTTTCACTAGCTTTTATACCCGTTTGACGTCCTTGTGTAAGCCCTGGCAAATGTTCCACAGTTGACCTTACGCCAATGGAATCAATTGACAACATGCGTGATACTTTCTTTTTCTCAAGTCTTGATGCTCTTTGCTGGCTTTCTTTGGAGGTGGGGCTAAATACCACTTTTGGCTGTGACACAGATGGGGTCGCGCTAGATACCACTTTTGAATGTGACACAGATGGGGTCGCGCTAGATACCACTTTTGGGTGTGACACAGATGGGGTCGCGCTAGATACCACTTTTGGATGTGACCCAGATGGGGTCGCGCTAGATACCACTTTTTGGTTTTCCACAAACGAGGTTGCCCCAGACACCTCATGTTCGTTTTCTGGAGATTGCGTCATAGCAAGTTCCTTCCCTGTGCCAGATTCGATAGAATTCCGGTATCCTCTCGATTTCCTCCCAACCTTACGTTCCTTAACTTTGTCCTTCTTTTCTTTACTCTGAATCTTTCCATCTGGTCCACGAATACCTTTGGTTTGATTACGTGCTATGACTCCATGACTTTCTTTCCTTCCGTTGCTCTTTAAGCGCTTATGGTTTTCTACATTTTCATGACTGGCCGTGGCGCCATGACTTTCTTTTGTAGTTCCATCACTGGTTGCTACTCCAGGACTCTCTGTATTTTCGTAACTGGCTGCGCCTTCATGACCTTCTATGCCTTCTTCACTGGCAATGACTTCATGCCTGAGCGTATATGTACGCTCAGCTTCATGCCCATCTGTGTTTTCATGACTGATCGTTACTTTAGGGCGTTCTGTATTGTCTATGAAACTTCGACCTTGAGTTAACCTCTGGGTTTCAGTGAAAGGACGTTCTTCTTCGTCGAGATTTTCTGTAGATGGCTGACTCCCAAAAAACAAACTCTCTTCCCTCCTCACCCAGTCTACATATTGCAGATCAGTATAAGATTCAGACTCACTTTCTGTTACCATGTTGGGATGGAAAGCGTCAAATAAATCACTCCTACAAGGTTCGAAGAGTGCACTTTCACGCGCCCTGCACGACGAAGCCGACCCGACATGTGAGGGAAAGGCCTGATCAGAGAGAATTTGTCTCGGCTCATGTGTTTCTTTCGATGTCGTGCTAGATAGTAAACTTTTCTCTGACATGATGCGCTTTCGTATGATGTCCCCTAAAATTGTCTTTTTTATTTTGCCGTGTGCCTTCTTTTGCAAAAAATCAATACGCCCCAGTTCATTTCCGTCATTATCGTACTGCACAATTATCAATTTCTCTCCTGTTCCGTTGTATTCAATACAGCTAAATTTTTCATTACTGTCATCTGCTATCAACTCATTAACAACTTGTGCATTTTGATCATAATTCACTCGTCTATATACCTTCCCATACTCGTTACGAATTTCACGCGTATAAGCTATTTCGCCTTTATCTCTGTATCCAAAGTTAGAATCAGGAATAGAATCGAAACCACTTGGATGTATATTTTCCGGCCTGTCTTCCGCCTCACTCGATTCATGTTCGTCTGTTGACTCTTCAGAGTATTCGTCGGATGTCTGTTCAGATAAGTAATTCATTGAAAAAAAGAGGATGAATTCGAGCTTTTTAAACTAAGAACCGCTATTATTTGTTTCGTTTTTAAAAAAATTAAAATCAATTCATCATCATGCAAGGGTAGTGACGTGCTTTGATATTGAACAAAAGAAAGCCCAGCACAATCAATCAAATAAGTTGGATTAAGCTCTATATCAATGACAAAATCGAACTGTTTAGAAAAAGCTAGATTTTCCTCATTCGTTTTTTTTTGTTTTGTTTACTATTTCTTTGCCATTTTCTTCAATTTTACATTTTTGCAAACTCTCTATGGCTCCTTGCAGCACTCTCACTAGATAATATATACATAAAGCAAGATATTGTATTTGTTTAGTTTTATTTTTTATTGCCACAGCAAAAATAAGAAACCACGTATGCAATGACTCCGATTCATGTGGAGTCGCATTCGTATGTTGCCAAAAGGTGTTCTTAAGGTTATCCGCCAATATGGATGCGCCTTAAGGATGAGTTCAGCCATTCAACAACTATAAAGGGAAAGCAGGCACAATTTCTCTGATACGCCGTACTAATGAGGATGAGTTATAAAGTCATTGCTATCAGTGCCGAAATTTGAATAAAAAAAAGTGCTCTCGGAGCGTTCCTATACGTTGTAGAGTTTTTTCCTTTTATGTACAACAAGGACCCTACTTAAAAAAAAAAAAAACATTATGAGGTGCTCAATCTACCTCGATATGGGAAGGGAGGAGGGTGAAAGAGATTGGTGTTTTATCAAGATTCAGGTGACCCTGTTGAGATCTACGTCAGGCTCATTAGCAAGTAAACACCAGTCAACAACAACAAAAAAAAAAACATTTGAAAATTGTTCTCAGTTTCTGGTCTCTGTTTCACTTTCTTTGCCTTTACCGTAAGAAAATGAAATAGGTTCGATAACAACCAATACAGCAACAAAATTGTTATAATAAACCAAAATTGGCCTCATCTGAAGGTCTTCACACACTTTTCCTCGAAGGTAGATATGACACGCAAAACCAAAATAATGGATATGAGCCCTCAAAATTGCAGCAGAAAAACAAGAAAAAGACAACAGATATAATAAATAATTAAACCAAAAGGACTAAAAGATATAATTGTGTAATTATTATTTATACGATAATTTAACAAATAAATTTAATACAATCCATTACCCAGGACTCCAAGAGATCGATATTATGATGTAAGACTTCCCCTAGATCATGGGCAAACTGGCCGAAACTGTTTTTTCCTGTGAAGACATAAAAAGATTTATTCTTAAACGCTGAATGGTATCACCCAAAATCGTGAGCTTGGGCTGGATTTATTTTGACAAAGAACTAACAAATGAAATCTGAAGATAAAATGGCAACAGCAACAAAGGAAACCAAAAAAAAAAAAGCAATACCTCGTATTGAAGGTAAAAATTGCTTCAAATGCATAGATAAGAAAGTTGGCGGTAAATGGACTGGAGGCATAAGTTTCTCGTGTAAACTAACGCATCCCAACCACGACCCATGTTGTAATTGTCTTGTGAAAGCAATTTATCAACACTCTCCTAAATGACAGTCCATCCACTTGTAAAGTGGGTAACTGGCTAAAGACAGTGAATTAAATTTGTGGAATGTTAGTATTTGAGCGTTAAACAGGCAGCCGTACTGTAATGAGTATTCAGAACCGTTATTTATGGGATTGGAGTCATTTACGATT
>BMAT01009300.1:53901-66500 GCA_019649035.1 Elysia marginata
ATTTGTTCTGTTGTGTTTCTTCCAGTCCTAAAACCAGCTTGTTCCTTCATAAGGTTTTTATCTACCCCAGATCTGATTCTATCAATCAAGATGCAACTGAAGATCTTGCTTACGATAGGTATTAAGGTGATTCCTCTCCAATTTTTACAGTAAACGAATCTTGGTAAATAAAGACGATATTCCTTGACTAATGACTCAAACTAAAGCCAGAGTTGATTTTAACCATTACATAAAATATCTTGACCAATAAATAACTGTCATGGGAGGATGACTGGAAGTCACTTCAAGAATTTTGTTTTCAAGTTGTTTTAAAGAAATTTGGTTTCAAGTCTGAAAAAACAACCTGTATATTTGAATGTTGTATTGGACTGGCTGCAATACAAATAAGAACAGCCGACAGTAATATGCCCTTTAAATTAAGTATTAAGATGAAAATTTTAATAATAGTCATAAGATACTGGTATTTTTTAAAATACGGTTTTATAAACTATCATACGAATACTTTCTAAAATGCTGCAAATTTTTTACTACATTAATTATTTGAGAACTCAGACTGGGCTTCTTTTGGTATGCATTTCAAAGCTGAAATTATGTTGTACTATAATACACTACAATAAAAAGTATGGAAGATAGCACAACAGCTATAGCATAACAGCTACAAAATGTTTCAAATGAGAGAGAAAACATAGATCTAACATTAAACACAACTGGAAAAAAAACAACATTTCTTTAGCAAAACACACCCAACATTTTCTCATGCTTAATTTTTTGTGCAAATCAAAACGAAGCAAAGTCTTCAAAGATGTGAAATATATTTTGATTTTTTTATTGTAAATATTGTACTAAATCACATGTGTCACAAAAAAGCAAGAACAAACTCTAGCAAAACTAATAGAGAACAAAGACCTATCACGGGCTTGTAGGGTTTTATAGACATGTGCTAGCATACACACTAGCACTGAACAAAATGAAGTAACAGTGATCTAAAAATAGAAAAAAAAAACTCACTAGGGCAGGCTTATCACATCTAAGGTTTGTTAAACCCTGTACTCAAGTTGGTAAAAAAGTTAGGTGACAACAAATAACACTACATCTAGAGTATCTATTGGTCAGAAGTCAAGAGGACGCAACAGGATTTTCAGTTACCAACCCTTACATTCCAACATTTTTTCACCTCTTTTTTAAGAATCTATTACAAGCAAAATAAATCTGAGGAAAAACAAAATATTGCATCTGCCAACATCACATTCAAATTGAAACAGCAACAGTATTAATGATACAAGCAGGTAACTTGCATTTTGAAAATAATACAGTGCAAAGCAATACACATTGTTTGGTGCTAAAGCTCACCGGCAAAAGCTAGTAAAGTGGAGTCCATATAATTCAAATTGGAACATTTGCTTAATTCTAACTATGTTTAGATTGAAGATTTTATCTCTCTTTAAAAGTTTTGTTCCTCTGGATTCAAAACATCCAAACTAGACTGTGAGAAAAAAACATTATTTCAAAAAGGAGAGAAAGTTTGACACAATTTCTATCAATCTTAGATAAGCTCCATAGGCAGTATCATGAAGCTAAAGGGTTGAACAACTGCTTGATCCTTTATCTGCCTTACGCACTACATTTTTAAATCACAAAACCATCACAGAAAACGTGCTTTCTAGTAGAAATGAGCAGGCCTTTTGGTGAAACTTATGTGATTCTAAGTTTAAGGCTTTTTCATTGATAAGAGTTTTGTTACTTCCAGCAATATATAACTAGTTCATAATAAAAGTCTATGTAACAATAATTTACAACATTAAACTTCCGAAGTTTCTTCCTCAAAAATGGATGAAGTAAACAAAGAAAATTGAAATTTGCAATAAAGTTTTCAATAAATTAACAAAAAAGTGTAAATCTTTTTTGAAAAGAAAATCTGATAAACATCGGAGTAAAAACACATTCTAAAATATCTCAATGAAAGATTAAAGAAAAACAAACCCTGTTAATTGCAAAAAAAAAAAAACAAAAACAAACAACAAAAAACTTCAAAATATCAAAGCTGAATAAACCTTAAAAGAAACACCGAGACAAGTGTACGTAAAAGTGGGTATTGAAAGCACATCAACATATAATTTAAAAAATGCAACGACAAAAAAAAAAGAGTCTAGGAGATAACATCTCACAATGCTTCAACATGGTCTCTATTACAAAACGGCATCACATCTTTGAGAACTGTACTTAGTACCACACAGACCAATAGGATGAATCACAATATGTTGATCCCAATCATGTATGACATTAATCTGCCAGTTTACTACTTATCTTAAACATGAAAATGTCTAAGGCATGTGCTTCATAAACGCTGTGCTACTGAATGTTGAAATAGGAGAAAGCATATCTTGCTCTCAGTGCAAATGGGTCAGATCTCGCAAGTTTGATCTTGCAAGGCATTGGCATTTCAAACTATGATTTTTTTAGTCTCTAAACATTTAAAAAAATGGATGAAGTTATCAGAATTTGTGAGAAGATATTGGAAATTCAAATAAATTTAAAATATGAAGGATAAGAGAAATAAATCTACTATTAAAAGGCATTTTCTCAAATTAAAGTTTGTGACATCCAGCTCATTTACAATATATTATGAGGCACATTGATACTAAGATTTTAAAAGCACAGATGCCAAATGTTGTTTTTTTAAATAACCTTAAAATAGGTTGCTAAATGGTTTTTGGAAAGTAACCTAAACATTGGTATCTCACATAGAACAAGTGCCATAGATTAACTTTGTGCAATAGAAATATATGAATTAAAAAACCGAAAAAAAACCTGAAAAAAACCTGAACTTTGACATCTCTGTAAAAAAAGACTAGCTGGAAAAAATTTCATCAAACTTAAAAGCATATGTCAATTTACATTACAGTATTTGTGGTGGGGTTGAATGCTTAGATTAGCTACATCAATTTGGCTCATATTTCTATCGTTAGGAAGTTGTACAAACTTCTCCTTTTGTCAGTATAAAAATAACAAAAATCTTGTCTTTGTTTAAAGTTATATTTAAATTATCATTAATACTAAATAAATAATCAACATTAAGTACAAAAAATACAGAATGTATATCGCACATTATTTTGAAAAAAAAAAAGAGAACGATATTTTGGAAAAAAAAAGAGAACAAAATTATGAAAATATTTTTATCTTTTTGTTGCAAATTGAAAGGTTAGGTTAAAAGAAACAACAAACAAACAAATGAAGCAACAAGTTTACACCTTTTCTGTGGCAAAGGCTCAAGAAGAATAACAACTTCAATAAATACATTAGCAATGCCAACATAATTTTTTTATACAACTATCAACATATTTGGCAAGAAATAAATGTTCACTTTTCCCAAGTCAATGATAACACATTTGAAATCTTATGCAACACTTAACCTTCATGGTTTTCTTATTTGAAGATCTTGGACCTTCTGCTCTTCAAGTGCAGTTGCAAACTTTACTGACCAAGATCCAGTTGACACTTCTAATGCTCAAGAATCTATCTAGATTCTTGAAGATCAATTTTATGATCAAAACTATAAACAGAGCCATAAAAACATGATCTATTCCCCAATAAAAAAAAAATTATTGGTGCTCAGAATATCTCAACTGAATGCAATAAGCAAAAGCTGGTCATTGGTTGAGGATCTATAATAGCAAAAAAAAGGGGATCTAGAAAGATCATGTAAGAGAGAGGGAGAGAGTTAAGAGAGAGAGAGAGAGGGAGTGACAGGTATATGGAAAGATTACAGACAACAAATAGATGGATAGAAAGATAAAGAGACAAAGGTATATAAATAGCGAGGCTGGTTTTTTTATTACATGTGTGTCAACCTTATTGACATAATGACACAACACAAAGGACTAACAGCAGAGAGACTGCGCAAGAAAGAGCGTGTTCAAAGGTAAGTAAAGGTGGTAAGAAGAGAGATGAGATGGGCAGGGAACATACAGATAGTCAAGGAATAGATGGTAGACACATATGGGAGAAAGATAGAACAGAAGGATGGAGAAGTAAGATCTTTGCATCAGCACAGTCTGTCTATATATAATAAAAAAAGCAAAAATTGTTATGATAAATAATAAAGAAGAAGAATAAGATTAAGAAGGATGAGAAGAAGAAGAAGAAGAATTTACAAAGTGCCCCGAACTGAACACCTGGCTGAAATAATAATATCACAGTTATGCCTTTTCTGTCCAGATTAAACCAAAATTTTACATAAAGTCTACATAAAGGTTAAATAAAAAAAATTGAAGCAGAATTTGCATCAACCCAAAAGTTTAAAGCAGACACAAAGGGAAAAAAAACAATGAACATAAAGTTAACAGCAGTCAAAATACAAAAAGGAGAGTACTATGTAGAAGATAATGTAAAATATTATAAGTAAATGATGATTCAAATTAGAAATAAAATGCGAAAAATTGTTACTAAAATGGAAATAGAATACAAGCAATATGTAAATGTTTTTCAAATTTGTTATCTTTAAGGACAAATCAAATTGCATGAGCAAAAAAACATCTTTTTCTTTTCAAATCCAAGAAATGGAAGAAAAAAATTGTAATATTAAAAAACAAAACCTTAGATTTTCCAAGCCATTCTTAGAAAGGTAAATTCAATTCTTTAAAACAAATGCTCTTACTGAAATCTGAATTTATTTAAAAAAAAGTAAATTGAGGACATTAACATTCTAGATAAAAAATTTCACTACCACTCAAGCGTAATTTTAAGATAAATTTTAAAAAAAGAAAAGAAATCCAAATAAAACAACAAAAAGATATATGGTCATGAAATTCTTTCCACTCATCATTTTGGTGCAAGACGAGCACATAGCTGGTTGAACTTTGCAGATGAGTGCAACATTCTGATATACACAATCACTTCTCAGGGAATATATTAAGAAATTAGTGGAGAATTCTTAATGCACAGTGGGAATTCAGACATACACTTAAAAAAGTAGCAAAACTTAAGCCAAAGATTCACTTAAATAAATTAAGGTTTTTTTTTTAGTACATACATGAATCTAACATTTTTACACTCATCAAATTTCAGCTATATTAGTGATCACAAAACAAGTTAATCAAAAACAATACATGTAGCAGTAACATGTACTAAAAAAACAACTATGTTCATCAACATTTGCTTTTATATGCAACTCAATATTTACCCTTGAAACACAATTAAATATAAAAAAAAAATCAGAGAGACACAAATTGATTCAATTAAATCTCCAATAAAAATATATGAGGATCTGACTGGTCATTATTACTATTAGGAGTTGATATCAGGCAGCATGTTATTCAAAATCAAAACCTAATATAACAAGTTTCACGTGTAAATTGATCCCTGATACAAAAAATATTTGCCTTGGGCCTAGTGCACATGTTATTTTGGTCTCAGAGTTTGTTGAATTTGAAACTATTTCATGTTACCATGATGTACCATTATCTTGCTTGTATGACCCTTCTAACTCATACTGGTATCAATTTACCAGATTTGCTCTCAAAATAATATTATGGCCAATCAAACGTATCCTACCTACAAACAATAAAATGTTTTAATGCCATGGTACTGAAAAAATCTACAATTAAGCAGAACTTGAATGCGATCTAAAAAAAAAAATCGCTCAAATATTGTGGCATTGAAATACATTTACCTTAAAACAAGGAATAAAAAAAATACCATATCAAAGCAAACCTCAACTAAACACTAAAATTTAAAGTAAAAGATTGGCTTTTAAAAAAGTCAGTTGGAAAAAGAAAACAAAAATTTGTAATCAACAGTTTATAAAACAATTGTAAACACGACAACAACAGTGTAAAAATCTTAAAGTATAAAAGAATAAATTAAGGGTTCACAACAAATAATTTTGATGTTATTATAACAGGTTTATTTTTTAGATATCTCATAAAATATGATAGGAAAGCTATGAAAAGTGGTTGAACGTTGGTTTTCTTTATTTTTTAGTATTTTTTACAACCAGCTTCAAATTTGCCATAACCTTAATCCAATTCTAATGGTGCTGATGTTTAACTTTGTCAGTTTGCCTGGCTGATAACAATCCATAAATTTCTTAAGGCAAAGAAAAACTGATCCACTGCATCATGGGTTAGCCTATGTGGACAAACTTTAACCACTAATAGGCGTGTCTTATATCTTATAACATTTATATACAACAGGATTAATCATCAGTATAAAAGGTATTGAGCTATGGGGCTAAGGTCATTAAGGAAGTATCAAGAACTCTGGAAAAATAGGGTTTAATGGGATAAATATTGATTGCCATGTTTTATAGCAGATTCAAACACAATAAAAAGTTCACGTATACAAGCACATTCTGTAACAAAATAGAGCAACTGGTTTGAAGCAGCTTCTTGAGATTTCAGTCTTATGTGTTGAAACAGGAGAGACAAAAAATAATCTTATAACAAGGAAAAAAATCAAAACATTAAATGCAGTCATGGTTTTGTTAAAAAATCATATAACCATTGAAATAAAAAGCTTACATATATAAAAATATTATAGATCTGAAGAATAAAGTATACAGATATAAAAAGGTACCATTTTATTTGACCAAGATTCTGATTAAATACCATTAACCATTAGTAAAACGATTCTTCAAAAGCTGGAACTCTGATGCATTTTACAAAATGTATTTCAAATTTTGGATAAGATACTGACATTGACCCATTAATAGAAGTATGGCCTTTTCATGACAAAAAAAAATACCAGGACTGCTTCCTAGATGCATTATTTCTAATGCTTCCAACCTTAAGTTTGTATGATGTTAAAATACAAAAAAGAAATTTATACCTTTAAATTCAATAACAAAGATTTGCAGAGTAGAAAAGAAAAAATATCATAGATACTATATAGAGATAATAAAAACATATCAAAAAAGTATATTACCCGTTAAGCAAGGATACAATAGGCTAAGACTATTTCTATAGTGAATTAAAAAACAAAACAATGAAAAATGCCAGAGCATTTAAAATATAGTGCATTTGATTTGAACTCTCTAGGCTTTGTTCAATAGACACAATGTGACCTTAGCACACAACTTCTACAAAATTTCGAGGAAATTGTGAGGAATGCTATGACAAAGGAAGTTGCACAATGAAGACCGTATTATGGCCAGAGGGAGGGAGACAGGCTTCAACTAGAGATGAGGCACCACTCAACAAGCTTGTGGATACCTAGCCAAACAATAATCAGCTACTGTTGACAGTCTTGCAGCCGTTATGGTTATTCATTACTTGGTTTCTAACTTTGACAAAACTTTGCTCTTCTTTTGACTTTTCACGTCTGTGGATATCATTTGCAGAGAAAGCATTGCTCTTATCGATTCCTTTGTCATTTGATAAAGTCACTCCAGATAGCTCTTTCCTGGCAGCTGGAGTGCCAGCTCCGTTCATATGCCACGCAGCATCGCAAGAATCGGAAACATTTTCATGACAATGCGTTTTCAAACCATCTCCATCTTGTTTCTTCAAGGCTTCCATCTCTAGTTGTTCCCTGACTTTAGTATGGAAACAGTAAACTACAACAGCATTGGCCAGCACAACAAACCAGAAGGCGCCCCAGGTGTTCAACCAGGTAGGAGCCTCCATACGGCGTACATAGTGAATGCCATCGGTCATCTCCAGGTAGATGGCATTCATCTGCTCAAAGGTCGTCATGAAAATGCATACGTGGAACAGCTGGTGGCTATGACCTAGCAAGTCGAATTTACCTGTGGGTATTACAATAATTTTTTTTACTGTCAAAAGTTTCGATGACAATTATGATTGTGAAAAGAAAAAAGCCTACTTGTGATGACGCCTACATCATTTTTCTTGGGACAAAACCCCAAAGAATAGAATTACATGGACATTGAAAAGCAGTTTGAGAACAGAGGGTTAACCTTTAGCCATCACACCGCTTTCGGGAAACGCGGGCGCGAAAAGTTTCCTCTTGACGCACCGCTTTCCACGAACGATCCGCTTTCAACAACCTTTCAAGCCACCCAGTGTTACTAGAACGATCACTGAGTTTCGCATTTTTTTTTATCTTTTGCTGTACATATTTAGAGCACCCTGTTTTAAAATTTCTTGCTGTAACCATTTTTTCCTCTGGTCTCAAACATTTTGTGGCATTATGAATTAGAATGTTTGTTGGTGTAAAAGTAAGTTTTTCTTACAGATCATAAAATTAGTTTTCTGTACATACCAAATACATTATTCTAGGCAGTATGTGTGATTTTATATGATTTTTGAAGATGCACTAAAACACTGCGTTTGCAGGGAATAATGGAAGGGCTGCCCCAGCGTATATAGGGAATAATAGAGTCTAGGACTGTGCGATGTAAAAAGGTTAAGAAAGAAATATAGGTATTAAAATTTAAATGCATATTACATGATCTGAAGTTAAATGAGATATCAATTGTACAAACATTTCTAAAGCTATTTTGAACAAGCATAAGACAAAACAACAATTTTTATCAATAGATATATGTATGTTATTATATTGGAAAAAAAAAACTTTAAAAAAATGAATACTTTAGCTCACCTGGATAGAATCTCTGTGGGATATCTGTGCCGAAAAAGAAACCACCGAGGGTGAACCATAACATTTGCTGTATATGATGGCGAAAGCTTGATTCCCACTCTCCATTGTACATATACAACCAGAGCTTATACCTTTGTTGCAAAAAGAAATATACATAAATACTTGCAAAACAATTAAAAGGCAGTTTTATCTTCTAACCACAAACTTTACTTGCATTTTCAAATTGAATGAATGTAGTCAAATGGTGCTTTTAAGTGTCGAGAATACCTGTCCTTGTCATAAAATCAAGGGAACATTTTACTTCCCATAATTGTTCAACTTCTTCCCCTCTCTTGTCAACACCTATTTCTCCTCTCCTCTTGTCAACACCTGTATAAGCTTGTCATACATCGCTTCATCAGTCACCACCTCCCTAATTCGGACTATAAAATTATATAATTACAAATAATTATTTTCCATAACTTTTTTCAAAAATCAATAAAATGACAAACACCAATAAGGTAGAGCACCACAGCAGCCACTGCCTTATAGAACCAAATAAATGCTTGAATTGACTGAGGACTTTTTTAAAACATTGTTTGTAAATTTTATGTCAAAGACCAGGTGGTTATCTTTTTGGAGTCATATAAAGTTTTATTCTTAAAATGCAAGGGTGCCAAAGAATACATGTTACTATTGCCAGAGTTGATTATGAGGACAGGTTTGACCCTATCATGTTTTCATGTAAATTTTCATTCCAACTAAAAGGAAATTTTCTTTTGTAATAAAAATAGTTTTTCTACTTCTTGCAGTTCAACATCGAGTTTAAAGAGGTAGTTTATTAACAATTAGAAATGGAATATTAAAGCAATCCTCATAGTGCTCTCTCAAAAACAAAATTATGTAACACACTGAGTTAAGGCTTTTTTTAACCTAAAAATAAAACCAAAAAAAATTTTTGACATCCCTACAAAAAAGTAATAAAATACCCAGGATATAACTTTTCTAAGAAACGTTAATTTCATTTATAAATTAAGTTGAAATAATGTTGTCCGATTGACTTACCATATAGGAAAGATTAGCCACAAATAGATGGCAAGGACTGAGGACATTTGCCATACTCTCCGTGCAAAGGGATAAGGCCGTTTATACTTTGTTTTGGAGATGGAGCAGCAGACACAGGTCAGGACACCAAGTAAAGCCCCTACAGGAGTAGCCAGCTGCAACATAATGGAATGAGCATTGGTATTTTGCATGGAACAATTGACAATATGATAGATGGCTGTGTTTTTTTTACTTCCCAAAGCAACAGCTATAGATTCTCAATTAGGGAGAGGGGGAGGGCACGCTTTTTAAACTGGTAAATGAAACCCACCCTTAAGATGTGAGACATGAAAAAGGTATATGCATTTGAACACAATTGTCAGCAATTTAAAAACTCCTGTTAGAGGTAAAAAAAATATTTGTAAAATATGAGTGAGACTTAGATAGGGAGAGGGACAGGAGTGTGTAATGTGCATAGAAGTCAATTAGCTAGGCCCCTAAACTAAAATAAAAAAGCTGAAATATAACCATTTAGTTCTGGTGCTGTTTAAGCTCCTTTGATTTTATTTCTTAATAATAAGCTATCCTTAAATAAAAATATGTCTAAAGCAAAATTAAAAGTCCCTGTCTTAAAATTTTGGTATCTAGTTCTACTATACACCTTTAAAAAGGAATGTTAAAAAAATTACTGAAAACCAACCAAGTCTTTATTTGTACCTTGTCATTCTTAAATGTTCAAATTTATTTATATGTAAGCATTTGGCGAATCTATTGTTCTATCTGAAAATATCATTGAATGATTAATGTAATGTGCCTAGAGCTAGCTGATGTTGGAATAGGCGCTCTATATAATTATAAATAGCCGTTGATATTATTATCAACATAAAGAGTGCAGTCCACTTAAGCCAATTCAGTTCAAAATATCATAACTTTGAGTTAAGGGTAGTTGACAAAGAAAAAAATACTAGTTGGGATCCTAATTCAGATTTGAGTTATCCATAAATTTGAGTTATCAGAGATCAAGTTAAATGGACTCCACGGTACTATGCTATTCAGGAATTTATTGAGAATTTTTTTCTTTTCCAACCTGGTGGGACAGAGATCCAAGGAAGTCTTCATGCAAGCAGTACCAATAGTGGAGAATTGTGCTGCCGAATCCATACAATCCTATTCCTGCATAATCGCACATAAAGCAGGTGTAATGAGTAAGTTCTGATCTGGAATATAAAAAAAATGTTACTAAAAACTTCAGTGATTCCTTGGAAACATATGCAAAGAAACAAAGGTGCTAAAAAATTTTTAAGATTATAAAGTAATTCAGAGAAATTTTATAAGTTGCTCACACAGTGATGAATTTCATCCAACATTTTAGAGGAAACTTACACAGCATTCAGTAAATAACTTTCCATGTAGCAGGAAGATCACTGGATCTCCTTTCAGTTATTTATTTGCACCCTGTACAACCAATAAAGCTGAACAAGTAAGGTTTGTTAAGAAAGGGTAACTTAATCTAAGACATTTCGGGCATTTCCACTAAAAAGCCTACTTCTCTCCACTGCTAATTTCATACCTTTATAATATTTCAATCACTTAATCTATGTAGTCTGATAAAGAAATCTAAGTACTAAGACAAAATTTAGAGCTACCCATAAACCATACCACATACCTGTTAGAGAAGCAATGAGCACAGCTGCTGCAAGTATAAAGCACAACAATGGTGGCTATACCCACAGCCAGGGGCCACATGTAAGGATCAAGCACAAGATCAAACTCTAACGACCAGAGTGCTGCTCGCAACACGACTACAATAAGAGCCAGCAGATGTGTCCAAACGTTCATTACCTCATTATGCCACTGTATAAAAGAAAAATTTAAAAAAAAGAAAGAAAAATAAAATACATAATTAGATGTAAAATGAGCAAGGAAATTTGAATTGTGGCTGTTACGAAAAACCATGACCCTGTCATCAAAATAATGGACAAAGTGTTTTCAAAAAGAAGATATTAAGTGTTGAAAAATAGCTTGATGTTACACATGTATGTTAGTTGCAACACATCTTAATGCTTCTTTTAAAAGTTAATTTAATGAACTTAACAATGCAAAAATAGTGACATTTAAAAAAATAAGAACTAAAGGATTTTGATGCAGTAAAAAAATTTGTATGCTCTATAGTAAAAACAACAGATGTAGCTATTAAAACATTTAGCCTACTTATATTAAAATCAAAGGTTTTTAAAATTATGATATTGTATGTTGTTAATTTGTAAGAACCTCTGAGATCCAATTTAAAAAAAAACTAACCAGAGAGAGATTTTCAAAAGTTAAAGGGGTTTTTTTTTTAGATCAAACTTATTTTCTTTTTAAAATTATCATGACTGCAAAAGAAAAAGATCTATCATCTTTTGACTGAGCCTCATTAACTGAAAAGGTAAGATTTGATGTATAAGATTGAAAGCAAATAAAAAAATGTATATTTGGTTCTGATACTACTTTTTTGTAAACTTTATTCTTTATTTCTAAAGATTAACTTTTTTTTCAGTTTGCTAAATCATTCCAGATCTATGTAAATACCTGCATACAACTTTTCAATATTTTCTAAAAATCATACTCAGTAAGTCTATCAGGAAATAAGTTTTCAATTGGCAATGTTTATAGGATTAATAATTTTCTTTGTTGGTCTTCATACCTGGAAAAGGCTAAGAATGTAGTTTTTCCATGGCTGGTGGAGAGGTCTAAAACCGGTGTATACATGTGGCTCATGAAACACAAGGGGCAACTTGTCTCTGTTGACTGTTGGAAGGGGGCCACCCATTGTGTACTCCAAGTGTGACCTGAATTTGTATACACAAAAATGTATGGTATCCAAGTCCTGACAAATATTAATTGATCAAGTTCAAAGCAAAAATGAATGAGGGGTCAGTCATTGCAATCGAACAAGTAATTGCCAGTAGGGAGAAGAGGGCTTCAAGTACTCTAGCAATTATTCAGTACACTTTTACTATGAGAGTAAAGAGATC
>BMAT01009300.1:92674-107976 GCA_019649035.1 Elysia marginata
ATTTAACTATTTTTTGTTGTTGTAAATAGCAAGCGTAGGCTAAGGCTTCATCTCTGTTAATAAAAAAGGTAATGGTTACTAGATCTACTCTGTACCTCGTATAGGCCTGGGTATAGAACTTATGTAGAAGAAAAAGGTGAAAGTATATGAAACTATTATCACGGCCAGACCGATTACTTTCACTCGGAGGCTTAGGAGACGTAAAGTTTATACGGAACGAAAACTGAACCCTGAACCACCAAAAGGCCGTGTGATCCCATCTCACACATGACTCGTTCGTTTGTAACCACAGTGGCATCTCTGCCATTGTAAGCACAAGTTTGTTAACCAGCGGCCTCCCATGCTCCTCTATTAAGTGCTGCAAATAACTAGTTAAATATAATAAGGATAACCGTCAGTGATTGCCTTTACTCGGAACCATTTTGTTGTCAACAAGGGCAGAGTTATTTTCCCATCCACTACTCACCATTACTGAAAGTATAGTATTGCTCTTTGAAATGCAAACAACGTACATACTCTTGCCTTAGATATTTTGATCTTGCGGATTCTAACACCTCACTGCTGTTCACTATTTTTACTTTTATTATAGTTAAAGGCAATTTTAAAGTTGTTTTTTGTCTCATGATGGGAAGGTTCTAGAGAATAATTACCAATGCACACCTGCGAAACACAACCGAATTATTTTAGAATTATTGAAGGCCGAAGTTGCCGTGGCCTTAAATCAGTGCCGACACTGCATTAAATGCTTACAAGTTACATTGCTCTGACATCTTTTCACCCGTTCCATGGTAAGCGCTACACTGGCTCCAGCCAGATGATGTAAGCTCTGGCTTGCTAAGTAATACGTACACTGTAAACCACCGCGGCTCTTGACAGTCTTGTATTGCCACTGGCTGGCCTTAAAAGTGGCGGTGAACCCGCGTGATAGGCACAGTAAGCAGCAATTCTTTTAAGAGAACCTTGACGCTAACACGAACAAAAAATTAGGTTTTTCTTTGTTGTCATTTTGCTGCCTGTCAGCACCACGAGTCTGTTATGGCCCGACATAAAATTTACTAGAATGTAAAATTACTGTTGTAAAATTTTGAAAAGCTTCGGGAAATTTTGAGATTATAGCATCCCCGACAGTTACTGTATACATATGGTGGGGAATAATGCTGGTAATTTTCCACAGCTAAGTAATTTAACCATACGTTTAAATGCTAGAAATTAACAACAAGTAAACAATTTAACCTAGCTGAAAACAGAGAAGAAAACCTCACGAAACCAGCATGGAGTGGTAAATGGGGGGGTTGTAGGTGAAGAACGAGAAAAGTGGGTGGTTGGTGGGACAGGCAGAAGGAAAATAATGATGGAATTTAACTTCGTTTTTTACTCAGCATATCTAAGAAATTTATTTATGTTCGGAGCATTATGCCCAAAATTAACTGCACGTGTTTTGGGGGTGAATTGTACGCGCCGATGGTACGCTTGTTAATGCTGTTTTGTTTTAATAACCACGTGCATTTTTTGACTTGACAAAAATGTGTAGGTTATGTTATTTTGATCTGATACAGAAAACGATCACCACCAACACCCTGACAGACAAGACTTAAAATTTTAAACGTCGGACATTCACCCATAATATTAGGCAGATTTTTTGGGATGATCAAATTAACCTTTTCTATTTTTAAAGTTGTCAAATTACAGATTCGGTAAATTGCGAGGAAATAGGAGAAAACATCAATACAGATTTTTTTGTTAGTTTAGACTTACACGGCGAATAGAAGTTTTATCCATTGTTAAAATACTGATTGATCTTATGTTGTGACTTCACTCGAGACCGGGCGCTATTGCACAGGTAAAGTATGACTCACACTTTGCTTATTTATCTTTGCCAGCAGTTTATTTCTATTGAACTCTTACTATCGCCATGGAGGTTCTTAGGCAATCTAAGATTTAGTACATCAGGTGCGAGAGAACCATCGCTCTCACCCTTTCATTCGGCGTTGGTAGTCTTTTGTTTATTTAATAAGATTCAAGATAATGACATTTATAATGGCCCATGGTGAATGAAGCTTACTATTGCTGCAGGCAGGTGTTTCTAGCTTTCCAGCTTTCTTAAGTAGGGCAACATTAAGTTGCGCTAGCTCTTTAAGTTACTGTTAACGGTTTTAAATACCAAGCCAAAATGTTTCATAATCTAACAGTCTTTGAGAGGTTTCAACATTTTTTCCATAAACTTTATTGAGCCAATTATGTCCGAATACGAACTCTGCTAGAGAACCAGAAAAAGGAAAACGTAATTTGTTCATTTTTTTAGGTAACAGAATCAACAATTTTAAGTCACGCCATCTGATTTATGTACAAGAACTCTAAGTGTAACACTGCCCTGTGAACAATATTCCAAATACAGTGCCTGTACCGGCACTCTGTGAAATGACAAGTCCAAGAATCTCAGCCATAAACCTCAAGGCGATGTTTTAATCTTGCAACTCTTTTTGCACATAGTTTTTTGGGGCATGGGAAATAATTCCTAGGCTTCCGGATATATCTCCAACTCACCATTAATTTTCTACTGTTTTTCTTCATTCTAAGTTTATGAATCTTTAAAAAAATTAAAAATAAGTTAAAATGCTTTCTTGTCTAAAAAGCATACAAAGTGAGAATAAAAGATACCCACCTGGTTTCTGCAGGTAGGTTCACTCAGTACGAGGAAAAGTTGAAAAAAGTAACTTTGTCCTGTGCCAAGATTTAGAAATTTCCACTGCATCTTTTTTCTTTGGCTCTCTCAGTTGGCAGCCCACTGGTGCTTTTTTGCATTATTTTTGTTTTGAATACTTCTTTTTTTTTGACATTACAAGTTCTTTGATTTTTCATAGTGATTCTCCTGAATAACAGTATTTTTTATAAACCATGAGAGCACCATTTTTGTGAAGGCATGCATATGGAAAATTTTAGAATACCTCCTATGGACTGATAAATGATCACAGGATCAATAATCTCTAATGTGTTACTTTTTAGTTTTTAAGGAACACTTTTTAAAGTTTTATCAATGGAAGCCCTTCCAGAACTAAAGTACATGTATAACATTGCCCTTTGAAATCTGGAGATCCTGTTGCAGTGATCAATCGTTAAACATTGCTTAAACTCTCTGAAATCTGCTATCTAGTTGGCAAGGTTTGTCCAGCAACCAGGATTTTCCTTTTTTGTTGTGGTTATTGATATATTAAAGTTTTTCATTGGTTACTTTAGATTGAAATTCCATATTTCAACCTCAGATACTGCTGCTGTGGACAAACGAAACGCAGTATCTCTCATATGGTTTACACTGCAGATACTGCTTTTTGTTTGTCCCGGGCAGACTGATGATGCTAAAATTGTAAATGTGTTTTAATTATATGCTTGAAATATTCTCATTTTCAGGTACATTAAAAAAGGTAAAGAGACCCAAGTGAGGCCAGTTCATTTCCGTTGCTGTCCAAAGCAATGAAAGTCTTTGCAGGCTAAACAGAAGGTGCTCCTATAGAATCTATACTAGGAACTGAGCTAGTCAACTATCACTTTCTGGCTCTGTGAAGTTCAACCTGAATGACCTCAGTTTACCATTGTAACAATCACCCACCTGGTCCTGACCTGATCTTTTTGGATTGCCTTACAACACACGCTGTGGAGTGTGTGAAGCACTAAAATATCAGCGTTAGGCCCCATCCCTGGGGGGTGGGGGCCAGCAGCAAGCATCAGCCATGATGCAACAGCCAATGGAACGCTCCATCCTGAAGGTGCACTTGCCCAAAGGGGGCGTCACCATGGTCAAATACGGCGATGCCACAGACGTGAAGGTAGCATGTCTAGGATAAGGGCTTTCCAAAACAAAACTAAACAAAAATTAATAATGAAAACTTTGCAAGAGTTTATTTGACGCAAAGAGTCATCTATTTAAAATCATTTGGTGTGCATTCTAAAGGTTTTCAACATTTCATTTCAGAGGTTAATTTGTGGAAGCAGGATTTTTTTTGAGGATCACTTAAAACAGGCAAATCTTTTATGGAAAAATGAGCGATAGATTGTACGTAATGATTCGTTTTATAATAAATTTCATTAGAATAAGGTTATGAAAATTGTTTTCAAGAAAAAAAATAAGATCTTTTAGTTAATTTGAACAGAGATATTAAGTAGGTGGTACAATTTGACTAGCCTGATACTTGTTTTGTCAGCATACATGTGTGTTCATTTGTTGACAGGTTTGAGAGGGAATAGTTTATGGCGCCTAGCTTGGTGTAAAAACTTAGTTTGTGCATCAAAATTTCACTAACAAAATTCTCCATCAAAGATATGCTGTTTCATAACTATGGAACCCAAATGTGTCAAAGACTGTTATTCTAAAACCATTGTTGATATTTTTGTGGCATCATTGTTTATATTCTTTGCAGGACATAATCCGTCTGGTGCTTGGTAGGCTTGCCCCTGGCGAGCGCTACTTTGCTCGTTGTTTTGCCATCAAACTGGTCAACACATCTCAACACCTGGGCAGCTGGCTTCACAATGACCTCAGTATGTACCAGGTACGGCAGAAGTACGAGGCCAAAAGTATGCCAGAGGATCTCAGGTAAGTGCCAGTTGCCTTCACAATTGATTGTGGGTATTTAACACAAATAGTTTTTGGGTTTAGTTTAGGTTCCAAACAAGCAAGGGGTTGTTTATAAACAAATATTTCTAAATTTAATCATTCATAATTTTAAGAGATTCACCATAATGTTCATTTCTAACTTTAAGATTTGATAGTTAAGAAAGTGAATGAAAACATGGCATAATTGGTTACATAGGTATTGTGTGCGATCACAAATACTTGTTAATTTGATCATTCATAATTTAGAGAGAGAGAGTCAGTCATCTTAATGCTTCTTTCTAAATTGTAGAGTTGATTTCTAAGAACTTGAATGAAATTATGCACATATTGATGATTTTACAATATTGACCTTTTGTGACCTATAGCTAATTTTTATTATTTTTATTAAACCCAGATATGAACTGAGGGTCCGGTATCTCCCCAAAACTTTCCAAGAGTTATACCAAAGAGATAAAGTTACATTTTACTATTTGTATGATCAGGTAAGAGCCCAGCCAATGCTTCTTATAATGATAATATGATTATGTCTTTTAACTCTTTATTTAATCAAAGCTTATAAGTGTAGTGCTCAGCCAAAACCTGTCGGAAGACACACATAATAGTTAAGAGGCCACTTAAAGTTAAAAGATATAATGCTTACTCCATCAATTATGTGAGCACAGACTACAACTTCTAGGTAATCTTATAGAGTTTTTTTGAAAATTTCATGCAACAAATTATTTAATTCTATGTTTTAATGGTTTGATCACTTCATTATCAAACATGATCTCTAAACTTTAAATCTTGTTTTTTCCATTCCCAATTTCCAACCCTGTTATTGGTACTTTGAAAAAGGTGTATGTCATGAACTGTTTGAGTATCAAACTTAAATAAAAATACTCAGGAATTGTTCTTTTCTCTGAAACATTGACAACTTCATTATAAAAATAAAATTACCTATGGCTTTGAGAAGGATTTTCCTGGATAACTAGCCACACACATTTCCTAATAGGCATGGGAAAGCTGAAGAAATCGGAGGAAAAAATAAATTCATTGATTGTTTTATAGCATTTATCTCAATATCTGTTAGGGTAACTATGTACATACATTTGAATAATTGATGATGTCTTGTTAAGTTTTTAGCATTTATTTTAAATAAATCCTGAAACAGTATGTGATATTAACATTGACTTTCAATATTTAATTTCAGGTGAGATCAGATTACCTGAAAGAAATGGCTGACCAGATAGACTCAGATGTCGCAATTCAACTAGGTTGCCTTGAAATGCGGTGAGAGACTGAATAGTTTATTCTCCATTCACAAGATATATTTTTTAAAGGTTATCTATTTAGTACAAATAAGACTATAAAAAAAGTCAATAATTAAACATTTGCCATGCAACATCTCCTCACCAGAAACATCTATCTTATAGCAAGTTGGAAATGGATTTATCCATGTCTGATATGCAACTATAACCAATTAAAAAGCAACAACAACAACAAAAAAATCCAATATAGTTGTCCATCCACAAACTAAATAATATGGAAGACTAGAGTTTTCCTCCATCTCGTTAAATGCTATTTTTTTCTTTTCACGAACAAATGATTGCTGGGTGTGAATCAAGGAGGTAAGCAGCTTTTGGAGTGAAGGAAAAAATGTATCAGAATGCATCTATATGTAGCTTCCATTTCAGACGACATAATTGCTAGGCAAGGTATTTCAAAAGATGCACCCTCCAAAAAAAAAAAAACAACAAAAACCCATAGACATAACAGACAAAAAAGATAAAAATAAAAACCTGAAAAACTAATTTTTCCAAAACTGTATCCTTTTTATTCTCAATTTACATTTTCATCTAAGATAATATTTAAGAAAGGTTAGTGTCAGTTTTGAAGGAGCTCTTTGAAAAAAAACCAAAACAAAACAGTTGCTATGTTTAGAAAATGCTTTTCTTTCTATTAGTTCAAAAGTATTCTCCCTTATACTTCATTTATTGGACAGATCTCCACCTAATGAGAGACATTTTGAGATAAAGCTTTTTTCTTTTCCCTTATACCTTTATTTGTGGATTAAAAGAGATTTACAGAGCAGTTACTAGGCCTACATTTGCATTATTAACAAAATGTTACAATTTCTGTGTCAATACTTTTTACTTTTTGAGGTTGCAAATTTTTTTTCTTTCATATTTTGAAGTTTGATAATACTGTGCTTGCTTTTTTCAGTTTGCTTACCCCAAAACTTACTTAATAAATTTCATTCAAGCGGTTCATGTATAGCCCCCCATCCCTTTTTTTTTGCTAGGGATTAAAAATTTTGCCCCAGCTTTTTTAAAAGCAAAAGATATTTTCCCCCATATATTTTGAACTGGTACACAGCCAAAGTCTTAATACCAACATGTACTCATTATACATTATTCAACATTCTTTGTTTGTGACAGAATATATGTTAACTATGAAGTTAGGCCACACAGCGAAATTCAAAATTTGAAGCATTTCTATTAGACTCCTTTTAGCCTAATTTTCTTTCAGATTTTTAAATAAAAAATCATAAAATAACTTCAAAACATAAAGTGCCTACAAATTTAAGATTGCATGCTTATCTATAAGACTCCCTGTATCCCGATTTTGCTTATTTGAGAACTGAAACTGCCCATTCAAAATATTTGGAAAATAAAACCTCACTTATATTGACAGGTGGGGAATAAAAATGAAATACAACTTTCCTGCTACACCTCTCTCTTACAAAGCTTTAGAGGAAAAAAGCCACAAAGCCATTTCTAGGAAAGTAATATGTTATGGTTTACCCCTCCTTTTTTCAAACGCCTAGCTGTTCTTTTTCAAGAAACAATAACTTTTTTTTTGGCATTAGGTTATAATTTATTTACGCTTTAATTCCTTTTTTGGTGTCACAAAATGGTGCCCCTTTTCTCTCCTTTTAAATTTTTAAGTAAATTGCCTTAGTAGAAAAAATGCTTTTGACTCATACAGGATTTGTTTTAGAATATTACAAAAAGTTCTATGTTTTTGAAAAGTGTAGGAGCATGAAAATTATTTGCGCCTATTATATATCTCATACTTATAAAAAGTCTATATTTTTTTACTTTGATAGCTTAAGCAAAGTATATTCTTTCCTCTACCTTTTCAATTTCAGAGTTGAAAAAAAAATTAGTGCCGTTTTTCAAGCATAATTCCAACCCCTAAAATTAATTTTTTTTCTTAGACATTTTAAAAGATATAACTTACCTATGAAAAACTATAGTTTTGGATATTTTAAAATTTTTGCAGGAATTCCTAGTTTTAAAAGCTTTTCCTTGTTTTTTTTTTAAGCTCTAAGGTTATAAAATTAGCAAATTTAATACCTTAGAAAGTTAAAGAAAATATTGAAATTTTAGATTTGTCCTTGTGTACCTGTGGATTTTCACTTATAGAATCTTGAGAGATTTAGACACAGTTTGAATTATTGTAGAAAACAAAGCAGCTAGAAAGTAACAACTTTGAGTTTCGAAAGAAGTTATCTTTTCTAGAGCACATTCTTTTGCAGCAGCTTTTAAATACCTGCTTTAGGCAGACTGTGTCACACAGGTCTTAAAATTTTTCTTGCTTTTATGTGTTAACTGCCTGCAAACCTGAATTTATTTATGCTATTTCCACAGACGGTTCTTTAAAGATATGCCACATGTTGCCTTAGACAAAAAGTCCAATTTTGACTACCTTGAGAAAGAAGTTGGCCTTAAACGTTTTTTACCCAAATCTGTGATAGACAGTATGAAGGTTCGTTTTTTATATCATTTTTAAATTCAAATTTGAATTAAAATTTTCGATAAGAAAGGTTCTTGTTTCATTTTTTAGGTGCTATTTTATGTAAAAATCTATTGAATACCCCTTTTTTTTAAAGTACTTTATGTTATAGAAAAATCTCCCACATTCTTAAAAATGTAATTGTTGTTGTTATACAAGGTTCCAGAACTTACAAAATATACCACAGCAAGGAACTCTAAAGTTTAAAGAGTGTTATGTCTTCTGAGTCCCTTATAATTTTGTAAGATTTGAATAGCAAAGGGACTAGCAGTCCAGCTAGCAAATTTTAAAAAGGCATACCCAGAGTGAAGATTTCACTTCAATATTCTACTTTTATTCTATGTAAATTTTTGTCTGTTTTATCTTTAGAATTATATCACTCTAAAATTGCTTTGATGGCAATCATGTAAACGAATTTTTTCTGGTTAAAGCCCCCTGTTTTCTCTTTCAGCCAAAAGCCCTCCGCAAACTGATTCAGCAACAGTTTCGTAATTACGCTCAGCTGACGGAGTCGGAGTGTGTTTTCAAGTTTTTCGAAACATTATTTACAGTGTATAATTTTAACCATGAAAGATTTCGATGTGCCTTAGGGGTAAGCATTTAAATTTCAAAAGAAATTAAACTTTTACAATTATTGTTTTCTATTGGTGCTCTAAAATTTAACATAAAGTTTTGTTTAAAGGAAACTTTGTAATATTTTCATCAACATTCAAATTTCTTCACCTGATTCATTCAGGAAAACTCTATCTGACCATGCCTAATCCTTAATAAATCCTTGATTTTGCAACTTATTACTTGTAACTCTATCAACTTCTTCTTAACTTCAACCTTCATCAGTATAAATGTAACCATTGAATATTTGATACATCCTATTCATGATGAAATTTAAATTCTGGTTATGCAGTTCGTACATTCTCTATATTTCACCACACACTCTCTCTACATTCTCATACAGTCTGGTTGGAGCATTTCTGTGGAGATTGTGATAGGTCCAGATGTTGGAATTAGTTATTTAACAGAGAAAGCTTCTACGGTAGGTTGTTTTGGATTACATCTTTTAACTTATTTTGCCTTGCCCTGTTATGCCCAGTATGAACATCTTGAACTGGTGTGTTAAAGTGAAAACAACCAAGAAATGATTATAAATCTTAATATTTTGTATATTTATATTACAATTAAGGTTGCATGCTTGACAATAACAGCAGAAGTTTTGTTGTCTTTAAACAAATGTTTTAACTTTCTTATATGCTTTACCATGCTGTTGGAAGAAAAAAATGTAGCAGCTACCATGCTGTTGGAAGATAAAAATGTAACATAATAACAAGGTTTAAGCCTGTATAGAACATTTTGAAATACCTTGCGTCTGGAAGGATCGTTATTTTAATTTTGACAATAGTACCATGAGAAGAAAAATGAGGCTTTGAGATCATTGAATAGAAAAGGGTTTTAGATCAGCATACTGAAGTCATCAGCTTGTAGTTTCTAAGGAAGATGTGGTCTCTTAAAATTTTCGTTGTCTTAATACTGTTATGAATTTTAAATGACACAAATCTTGAAAACTTGCACCAGGTAATGTTTTATTAGACGAGGAATAAAGAAGGATTTGTTCATGAATTTTAAGGCATTCAGTGGCACGAGATTTTAGAATCTTATTTGTTCCAATGCATATTTCAGCCCACACACATGGCAGACTTTGTCCAAGTTCAGTCAATCCAGACAGCCACAGGGGATGATGGTAAAGGAATAGTTCAACTGAAGATTGTCGGCGCTGCTGAGCCTCTGACCATCACCTGCAAGGCTCTTGAAGAGGTTGAGGATATGGCAGGTCTGATTGATGGCTATTGCCGTCTGGTGCACGACATGCAGGGAACTCTGTGGACTCGCAGAGGTGAGCATATATCTCTGAAGTTTCTTGAACAGTGTATTTAAAGTTACCTAATAATCCTGGAAACAGTTGTAATATATCAACTGTTGAGGTTTTAATTTTGAAAAAAATGGCATTCAGAAGTAAACTTTTATTCTTTTCTTGCCATTTTAAAACAAATAATTTAAGTCCGTTTTGAAAATTCTAATAATTTTATGTAGCTTTTAGCTCTTGCAAGCTCAGAAAAATCATTATTTAAACACATCAATGCCTTTGAAAGGATAGAATAGTGACGTCAGATCTGTTGGACTGGTAAATGTGTTCACCCAACTTTTTCTGTCGATAAAACATATTTTGCATAGAAAGTTGCAAGCGAAGGAGAAAACAACTATGTTAAAATAAGCATTTGATAATACGAAAAATAATATGCAGCAGGGTTTATTAGGAAGCAGTTTTGACTGCTATATTTCTGAGCCAGTTTTCATACAATTGAAATGAGACTGCTTTATTGCACATTGATACTTGGAATGTTTTTTTTAGCTGTTTTGCACAGAATGTTAGAAAGCCATAAATATTTTAGTTAGCACTGCGTGAATGTAATTCATAATATATAGAGGAGGCAGCCACTGCTTCATTTGAATTTAATCTATATAATTCAGTTTTTTTCTTATAATATGATGCACATGCATTAAATTAATCTTAGGTCTGTACTTGTTTGTACCACTGAAGAATTTACGTAGAACAACTTGTGACTACCGGCCATAACACTCAGTCAAAAATTTTTAGTTTAATATATCCTTTTACTAATACATTGTCTCTTCTAAATGATTTTTCCTTGAGAAATAAAACTTTTTGCTTTATCTTAGTACAAATCAAAATGATGTGGCTGATTATGTTACAGCTCTAGAAGGCTGCTGAAGTCTCTGGCAGAAAAACAGCAGTAACTCTTCACTGGAAATATAGATTTTTCATTGACTGAATCTAGATTTTTTGCCCCTTAATGATAAAGAATTGCTTCAAGCTTGGATAAAAGCCTTGGTTTATGGTAAAAATATTTGTAATATTTACAGGACATTGAAATTAAAAAAAAATTGTATAAAAAGTTTTAGTTCTTCAAAAGTAAAAAATCTAAAGCTGCTTTATTCTGTATCTATACATCTGTATTCTTCTTCTTTGTCCTTAAGTTTTAAATATGGAATGTTTGCTTATATATTTTATAAAGAAAAATGGGCCTTTTGCACCTCTCTGCATACCTTCCATAATCTCTTTTTCTATTTTTGTCTCTTTTTGCCCCTATCTTTTTGTCATATGCTCTTTCTGTCCCCTATTGTACCCATTTTTTCTGGAAGAAAAAAGTAGAATCAGTTGAAAAATAAAAACAGAGGAAAATATTCTTACTGCTCTAACAGCATATTCAGGAGTACAAAAAAAGCCATGTTGATGATCCCGATCCCCACTGACCATGCAGAATTTGTATCTTTGTAGGAGTTTGTCAACTTGGTTTTTGAATGAGTTAAAACTTGGTGCAGTGAAAGTGAATTGGGGAGGCTATTCCATGTCTCAACAGTCCTATGACTAATGTAGTTCTTATATCTAGGTGGCAGTTTTGTAGCGATGGCCTCTTGTTCTAGTGTCTTTGTTGAATGTAAGATGGTCTTTTAACATTAATATTATATAAACTGTTAGTTTGTATGCTTCTATCAAATCCCCACAAAGTCTTCTTTCCATTAAGCTTGAGATGTCTAAGGCTTCTAGACTTTGCTTCCAGGTGAGATTCGAGATATCTGGCACTAGTTCTTTTATATCAGACTTTTTTTTCTCAGGCACTGATAGCATTAAGCACCATGACAGTCTGTATTGTGATGAATGTCTGTACCGAGTCTCTTTCTTAAGGTTATATGAAATTTCTTGAAAGCTCTTATATTATCAGAGGCCCAAACTCCACAAATTTTTTTTTCATGAACACGTTTCGCCCCCCCCCCCCTATTGCACGTGTTGATTTCTTATAGATCTTGTAAGATTGAATCAATGTGTCCTTATTTATATTCTCTTCCACTACTGTTTACCTCACTTGCTTTACGTCACCCATGTCAAATGGTCCGACTAGTAGTCTAGCGTAAAGATTGGAAATGCATCACTATCAAGGAAAACACCAAGTATTATAAATATATTAATGTGATTGCAAGTGTAATATTTAACTGTACACCAGGTTAATTTAGCAAGAATTACTTAAATAGTTCGACTCAAATCTGGGCTTGTTTACTCACAATCAATTTTTCTATGGAGACAAAGAGATAAGCTGGTAAAGATCGTAGGGTGTTTTGATTTCTTTTGCACTAGACTTATGTACTGCATGAAACAGATGATTTGGGGATGCTTTGATTTTCCAGCTGGTAACTAAAGCGTATTGCTGAAGAAAGTTTGTCCACTGTTAATGTTAGCTAATGTTTAATCATCAACGTCATCTTCCTCCTATATCGTACTCAATGTTGTATACCCATTTCTTCAGATCTTTTTCTCGCAGTTTCCACCTTGTGATCATACATTTTGTCTAGTATCAACATATCTGTCCTTTCTCACGTTCGTACTTGCTCGGTGTCAACCTAATTTGCCTGCTGGTCGCCGCCAGAGATGAAAGGCTGGGCAGGCCAGATAATTATGATTAGTATCGTGGCTCTGGTACACCGATCCTGCCTCGCCTGGCATCGCCCTTCTTTCCGGTGGTATTGAGCCGCGTAACAAGGCATAATATGAGTCATCTCCGGCCTTAGTTGTGGTGATCTTTTCGCTGCCGCTGATGCCAGTGCTCCGTGGCATATGGTTATAGGATCCGGTATTCTCTAGCAGCATCAACACTGTCAATAGCCGCGTCTAATACCTGATACTAACTTCAACATCAATAACAGGATTAGTGAGCCGTGTCAGTGACTAGTGAGCGAGATTGAACAGGTCAGCGGTGGGTACCTGGCCGTTCTGATGCCCGTGGGAGCTATGACTGAATTCTAGATGGTTTTGATTCGAACTGTCTGAGTCATGTTATATTTATGCGCTTTGGAAAATGAATAATACAATAGAAGATTATAAAAAAAGATATGTTGAAAATGAGGTCAGCGAAGAGCTTTGTAATAAAGGCACCAGCAAGAATATATCACTCACTTAAGGACAGCTGTACGACCGCGGGACTAATGACCTAAAGTGCTTTTAAGTTTGGTAAGCGAGACAATATAGGGAGTTTGGTAGTGGCAAATTTGTGGGAAAATTAGCGTCAATTTTCAAGCGAATGGGCAAATGACGTGGAAAAACAAAATACATATAACATACAATTTGATAGGCTGGTTAGAATATCACAAAACAACAGCTTTCTCTCTCTCTCTGTATCAATTATAAAATACTAAAAAAAATCTGACACAAATCAAGTGAGACTCCCAACAGGAATAAAAACTTGTTCAACCATAGAGGGCGGACACATAAACTAATTTCTTGGGCGCCCTGTGGTCTGAGAATTATGGAATGTTGGACTTGGACATGTAAAAAAATACCAGAACGAAAAATCGAGTCTGTTTTAAAGACGAAAATGGGAATGGAAATAGCTGATCAACAGAATGCAACAAGAACTTTTCTAAAGACGGAGGGGCATTGGAGAAGGTGAAGTTGACACTCAAAATTCGCTCCCCCCCCCCTGATAATCTGTAATAAGTGTCCAGCACAAGGCAGCGCACATTAGCGACCCTGTCTTGGCATTGTTTTAGATGCACGTGTATACACAGGGCACGGCGCGCTTTTTCATTCCTCATTACCAAGTCTGCACCTCATAAAACTTCCTTCTTTTCATGGCCTGCCCAATTTTCACTTTCGAATAAGATCAATGACATTGATATCCCTGCTTTCATCATTCGAGATTCTCTCATGGGAACTTTTATCTTCATTGACGAGCAACATACAGTTAACCGAAATGCCTTTCTAAGCCTACTGATCATGACTCATTCTACACCAAAGCTATAAGAATAGAATGCTTTTTTTATTCTTGCAATCGTTAGGGCGCATGCTTTCCATCCAATAATAATACCAGTGATCACGTAATACGGCGTATTTTAAACTGCTGCTTAATGCACGGCGTAGAGTAAGAAGATGTGTTATTGTAAAGTTACACGATCGTGTTGCTCTATTACCTCCATTAACTTCCATTGATCTGTTTTGTTGTCATGATCTAAGTCCACACCCATTGCATATCCAGCCCAAATTAATGGTACTGTCACTTATCTCAACAGGCTCGACCCCCCACCCCCATTCGTCGCTCTCTCCCTCTCTCTATCTCCTCTCGAACACTCACACACAAACAAAGCGAAAGAAAAACATGTCACACATGATTATGTATTGGCTTTTATTTTCCTTTTTATGATTCAGGAAATGAAATTTACATAATTTCTCATTTTATTCTGCTTTTTTCTGTTTTTCCCCCGCTTACAAAGTCATGTCTCACGAGTAAAAAAAGTTTTAGGTTCTTTGGGAGCTGTTAGACATTTTAATGGTTTACATGTATATTTTTCCTTCGTCATTTAGGTTTTGAGATGCTTAACTTGAGTTTTCTTTGTTCTGTGTGCCATGGTGTGAATCCGAACCATTTTTTTTGTTGTTGCATAGCCAGCACCCCTCCCCTCTTTATACACACGAACTCTCGCTTCGATTCCTTTCTGTGAAGGCCTTTTTTCGTGTTAGAGAGATCATCAATGAATATTAATATAAATTGGTCTCCTTGTGGCTTTGTTCCTTACCACCCACCCCTGTTCATGGTACCGCCAAAGATCTCTTTGCCATCACGTTCATCTGATAGATGCAGCCACAGTCCCCTTTTCAGGCTCTTTTTTATTTTCCTTTAGTGTAGTTCCAGAACGCCTATCTGAAACTAACACACCCCAACTAGCAAAGCTATGCACGTGATATTTGCTCGCTTGAAACAGAATGCAACAGATCAGAAAGCTTTGACTTTTTAAAACTTGCTCCCTTCCCCCCTGCTCTTTCCCCAAACCCCTCGGTCCATCTCCATCCCCACAC
>BMAT01009300.1:112453-131992 GCA_019649035.1 Elysia marginata
GTATACTATTATACGTTTATTAATTTTACAGTGTATAAAATAAAAAAAAAAGTACTAACTACTATTCTGGCTCCGCATTGTGTCTTGATGGAAAAGAGTTCAGAATGTGATAGATTATTATAATAATAGATGTAGTGGCATTTTGCAATGATGGCAATATTTCTTTAACTCTTTCTTAACAACTTAGATCACGAGTTTAAGGTTTTAATTAAAACACCCAAGAGCATAGACAGGCTCATAAGTCAATCTGTTTGGGCTTAACAAGGAAATTCTTTCGTCACCCCAAACCAGGCTATGCACTAGTGCTGTAAACTTTCGCTTGCCAAGGAAGAGTGGCGCATGCCGGTAACCTTTTTCTTTTATTGTTTGACATTGTTTTCTGATTGCTTCAAGTAAACGCCGCAAAAACAATGACATTGAAAAGAGGACCTTAATTATCACCGATTGTAACAGACAAGTTCCCCGTGAATCGCAATGTGGACGTGCTTGGCTAAACCTCTCAAACATTTCCATCCTGTTCTTTTCCCAGATGATGCCATTCCTCGGACGCCAAGGTCAAGGTAAGTCTTCGTGTGTGTACTCGTGGTTATTGTTTAGCAAGCTTAAAGAAGCTACCATTGCTTCTGTTATCTCTACCTTTTTCATTGCGATTATTACCATAATATTAATCACTATCATCAATATAATTATTGTAAGTGTAACAACACGTAAAAATATCATCTGTCACTGTGTATTCATGCTTACTAATTATTAAGTCACCGTTCGCATGTGGTAATCGCTTGCTTTTTCTTGCAGGGGTGCAAGTTTTCCTATGCTTGTAGGACTTCCAATTTTTTCCAACTTTCAAAGCAGTTTTCTTTTGCTAAAAAAGCATGAAAATGTATAAAAGTCGCTTTTAAATGTTAAAGAAAACCTCCATCGTTGAGATTGATAGAAAATCTGACACTTCTTTTGACTTGTATAGCTGTCTGATAGGATTACGTCGAGTTGTATCTGACTTTTTAAAGTTGATCTATTAATTACTGTGTCGTGCGACCTAATTCCAAGAGGTGTTTAAGTTTTCCTCCACTTTTTGTGTGTAAGCCGCTTGCACCCCTGCTCTTGATTACTGAACGGGTGTTGAAACGGATCGTCGGTAAAACAAAACAAACATCTGCTTTTTAAACAATGCATAACATCATTTTTTAACACATAAAAACCAGATGGTAAAGACAACACTCTCAGCCACCACACACACACACTTTATTTGCATGCCCGATCAGGTTTTTTGTGATACTTACTATGAGTAATGATTATGATAATTTTAATATCAGGTCTCCTCTACAAAGTGTTCTCCAACGTATCTAACAGTTAAGAGTCACAAAAATATTTCAAAATATCCAATTGGCATACTTTGGTTAATACGTTTTTTTGTCAACGCAAGCCCAGCATTATGCATTGTTTTCGACAATAGATGAACTGTTAGATACCTACGTAAGGATCTACTTGTTTGTACAAAGCAAGAGAGTGCTCTACATTTCTTTCGATTATGGGCCTTGGATATTTATAAAATTCTAGATTTAACTAATATGTCGTTATACACAAGGGAGAGTGGACCGCTACCTAGAAGCATGGGAGTCGTCTGAGGAGTTGCCACTTAGTCAACAAAGCATGTGTAACGCGTGCAAGTTAAATCTACATTTTCGTACATAGACATTTAGATAAAAAATATTATGTTGTTTGACAGACATGTAGATAGCGAGCGAATGAGTATTATAGTGTGACGGTAAACTGTCGAAAAAAAGATATGGTTTTATGTTTCCAGTTGTGCGTGTGTAAAGGGATGTTTTGTGCTTATGGTTGTGTAAAGATGAGCAGCCGTTCCATAGCATGCAGGCAAGCGCCCAGGCTTCCAACTGATATTTTTTTAATACATGTATTTATGTCCATCGTAGGCTCTGAAAACTGTCCGAGTGAGGCAGAACAAAATTGGTAACAAAATATTTAAATAACACCCATGTAAAATGGGGTCTTCCAAGATTTCGATCATATTTTCCACCCTCTGTACGAGTTAAATTACACTTGGCAGAAGAAAGAACGAACACTGCCCTGGAAAGCATAGACACCGCGTCGCCCGTTCCTCTGCTGTATCGATTTTTATGACAAGTTTTGTTAAATTCCTTTTGAATCTTAAGACGTGTCATTGCCATTGCCTATTTTTCTCTGCTATCCTTGTTGGAGAATATAAAAAAATTTACAGACTTTTTTTCATTTTTTTCACAAACTTAAGTATGAGTATTTCTACTCTTTTTCTACTCATCCAGATCTTATTTGTACTTTAAAGCTCTAGTTATATTTCTATTTTTTTTTTCGTTTATTTTTTTTTCTCTAGTTATCACCCCACCTTTACCCCCAGACACACACTATCCGGATTTGTAATTGTTTCCCCCTCAACTCACCCTTTATACTCGTACATCCTCCCTTCCCCTATCTCCTCTTCGAAACTCCCTGTTTTGTTGTCGGAGACCACCGTCGCCATTTGAGGCTAGGCTGCATTTCATCTCTAGACCCTGTCCTCGTAACTATGCACTAGACTTGACCTTTTCGTTTTCCTCTTCCGCTTCAGCAGTCACTTGTCATAAAACATTGTCACTCGTTCGATGAAAGGAACTTCCCATCATAACACTTCGGGTGGGTGAACTCGATGCTGTATTTACTTTTTTTTCCTGCCCTGAAAATCAATAAGATTCCCCGCAGGACCCCAATAGGATCCTTTTATTCTGCAAAATTCATTCACCTACCCACTCTAAATTCATGGACCAAGCCATTGATAACAGACTGCACCAGAATATTAAAAAAGGCTGAGTCCCTTGCTTGAAGAATCTCTTATTTAAATGCCTCTTAAGGCATGTACGAACTTGTAGTATTTGAGAGAAATATAGCCAACAAATTAAAGGTATCTATTCCTGCAGTTCTGTGTAAATTTCTAAGTAGCTTTTAACGCCTTTCTAAAATCTGAGTTCCCAGATGTTAATCTTGCTGTTACTTTTTGTGCTAGCAGTTGTTTTCTTCGATCTCTTTGCCTATCAGTGCATCAAAGCTTCGATTTCCTCCATTATTAGCACTGTGGTGTACCAAAGAGTCTAATGATGAAACCCCACACTAAAGCCTATTCGGTCGTCACATGGCTTGCCAGACTGGTAACATTAGCGCGAAATCTGATATTTCACTGTTGATTGCGCATGCTTGAAAATTGAAAACTGTAACCGGATATGTCAAATATGAGCGATTCGTCAACCAAATAAGTAGATCTTTTCACGATATTTTCAATATCATCATAACCATTGAGACTTGATTTTTTTTCTCGTTGCTGGTATCTGGACACTCACAGTCCCTGATTCACACACACACACACACACACACACTCACTAATGATCTTCCTCTCCTTCAGGATAATTCTGGATGGCTTGTTGGAAAAGAAACTTGCCACTCGGAAAACGGGTTCAGCCTATGAAAATAACACACACTTTAGCAGCATTAAACCAATAAAAATGATGTTTTTTTTCTACACTCTGTCAACCTATGAGACTGATGCATTACTAATACAGTGTACTAAACATGATCCTATATATATGTAGATTATGATGCGCTTCTGATCATACTTTTTACATACTAACCTATGCATTGACCTTTCACCTCAGAGAAGTAGTGCAGGGAACTGTAAACCCCCAGCGACTTAGTGTGATGGGATCAAGGAACTTCCATAGCTAAAGCATTAATGAAAAGCAGCTTCGCTATTTTTTTCATCATTGGTAGAAACCTCCCACTCTGTCAAAGTAATTTCCCATGTGATTTTCTCTACATTTGTAAGGAAACATTCAGCGCTTACACTTTTTATCTTAGCGTTCACTTTTGCTTTAATTCAAAGTTGCTCGTGAAGTTTTATAGCAGACCTTACTAATGTATTAACCGCGTCGGTTCAAATCAATATCATTCATTCTTGATACTCTCCTTCCCGCCGCTTCTTTCAGTTGTGCCTTGAAAAATGTTTCTCTAAAAGTCTACGGGGCTTCGAGATGCTAGAATACACTTAATACCTTGCCTGTTTATGAGGCATTATAATGTTGATCACTTCAACATTGTTGTCACCCTTTCCTTAAATGATATTCCAGTTACCATTTGCTTTTCATCGTTTTCTTAGATAACTCTGATAAGGTGTTCCCTTTTTAGGATTATTTCCTGAACTAAGCTGCGGATCCTTCTCGAAAGGTCTAAACCTCGCATTTTAATTTTATCGTGTTCTTTGACAGTTGTTTACCTCAGCAAAAACATGCTCATTTGCTAGGGGCAATTTCAGATTATTTACTTTCCTCGTGTACTATCTCGAAGTAACAAAACAGTGGCTGCAATACCAACAAACTTATCATGGGCAGTGCATAACAAATCCATGCCAAAACACAAGTAGCATTCTATCTCACCCTCTCATTTACACTAATGTGCTTTACACGAGGCCGGCTAATCCAAATCGACTTAGCCCAGCCCTCTCGTACGGCCCTGTATTGGATGAGGCTCAATCGACAGAAGCGATTCCATTCACTCAGCATGAAAAATAGATGCGCACGTGCCCGTACCGAAGAAAAACGATAGTATAGAATGATGAATGAAAAAAAAACATACGAAAAAAAAGTATATGTAGGAAATGTATATGTGTTTGTGAGAGAGAGTCTGTGTGTGTGTTTGTGTGTGGCATAGTGGCTTTTTTTTATTAGAGGGACCTGACCTTGACTCGCTTTAGTTAATATCTCGTTTTCCTCACTCTTTCGCCCTGAGTCTCTCGCTCCCCCACCCATTTGCCCCCCCCCCTTTTCTCTGCAATTTTACAGTTTCTCCACACCTTTTCCATCTGTTTTTGGGGTACATGTATATTAATTAATTGAAACGCAGACGAATAGCCCTTTTCTCTGTAATTTTACAGTTTCCCCACACCTTTTCCATCTATGTTTTTGGGGTATATTAATTAATTGAAACGCAGGCGAATAGCCGCACCGTCTTGTATTGGTGACTTTTCCAGCTTGTCCTTTTATTGGATTTGGCTACTCAATAATACAGTGTAAACACAAACGCGTGTACATTTAATATTGATCCACTAACTTACGTAACCAAACGGTTCCAACAAAGCTGAAAATACATTTTTATTGATCAATTTTGGGTTACTGTTATCATATGGTGAAATAGACATCATGGTCAATAAAACCGTGTTTACCAATACGACCACCGTCATTATCATTGTTAAATATCATAACTACGCCCACATTCGTCTGCACATCATCTCCATAAGGGAATTTTCAAATTTTGTGATATAAGTTCGAACTAAAACGATGGCATTTTTATTTTGGGATCACATTTTGCAAAAAAGATCTAATCCAATATTCTAAGTTATATTCATTTATATTTAAACCCATACACAAAGCAACAGGAACAATTTCTCAACCGTTATTTCCTCTTTCTAGATCTTTTTTCCTTTCCTTTGGGGGTGGGGGGGAGGGGTGAAAAAAAAAACAAAAAAACCCTCACATTTCCAATTGATGCAAATGTGATGAGAGTGACTCACGCTGGTCCCCCACCAGCCCGCCGAGCCTGGCTTGTCTCTAATTATGAATTGTCAACATTGTTATTGGTGAAGCTACCAGTGGGCACTATCGCGTTTTATTTCTCCATGTCCCCTACTCGCGGCCTTCAACCAGTGGCACGCCCCCACCACCGCCCCCACCCCGTCTCTACCCTCATTTAGTTCCTTTAATGCCTTGCGTGTCCTGAGGGAACCTCAGGCTAGAAACGCCGTTGATTGATCGCAAAGTTGACACCCAGTGCTAGCACCCCACATTGCTTTGCACTACATGTAAAATTATTTGTCCTGTTGAATTTTACAAGGAATCCTCATACTTGTGCCGTTTTCACTTACAGCGCTCACAGACGATGCTTCGACTTCTCAGCCTGTTTACATGCTCCCCTTCTCCCCCCTCTCTCCATTTAGGGGTCTATTTGTTCATTCAACCCTTTTATTTACCATCCGTTCTAACGCCATTTATCCAATAGCAGTCGTACCGTGCATTGAAATAAAAAAAAATTAGGAATTAGAATTTAGATGCAAACAGCCCTCAATTTCGCTATACAAAAAAAATCGAGTGCTTCAAGAGTGAAACGTCAGTTCCAGACTGTTTTAGGTCCGCTCCTTCAAGACAAATATCCAAATTGTTTTAAATAAACTAAGTCCTTTATTTTTAAACAGTTGTTGCATGTTGTCTCATAGCTGCCACTGCTCCTGATAGTATCAGACAGTTAGAAATGTGACTCTCTACAAGGAGATGCCATATTTCTACCTCTTTGTCCATTCCATGCTTCATCAGTTTAATTATCTACTATATTTATCATTCAGATTGTCCCCTTTAAGACTGGGGGAAGTAAATATTACTTTTATAGCTCAAGCAATCATTCTACAACTGAATCGATTGTTTTTATTTGCTCTCACAAACATGGCCGGATTCAAAGAAGTAATCGACTCTGTTTATGTACATCAGAGCTGCAGTTTGCTTGAATAGAATTAAGCTTTCATATTGCTAACCAATCCAAATGACAAATATTTTTTATGCACTTTTAAAATTTCTCTGCGACATGTTAATTCACCCATTAGGTTTAGAAAAATACTTTTTATTTCTGTGCACTTGCATTATTGCAAAACAATGCCCATTGGCGCACACGCACATGCACGCACGCGAATATTATAAGGTCCTTTAAAGACTTCGGAATTTCATGCTAGCTACTTATTAAAAGATAACCACTGCGTTAATAAACTTAACAATAAATTGACTGATTTGGTGTTAAAATCGTATAATTCATTAATTCATTGCACCCTGACCACACATTATCTCATCGTAGTTTCTGATTTAAAATGACCTGTTTAAGAACATAAAAGTATGTAAGTATTTTTCTCGTGTTAAAAAGATAGTGCATAAAGTGAAAGAAATTTGAACCAAGAAATCATTTCATGAATAAAAATTGAATGCACTGGTACTAACTAGTAACTTACCAAGATCGTGTTTTAACTGTCACCAAACACTAATTTGTTGTGTCTCTCTACAGCTACCCCAGAGGTGGCCTTCGCACAGAGGACGTATTTGGAGGAGGCAACGAAAGTAAGTACAGCATCGCCTGTCTTGTCCTTGGTTTACAAAAACATTGTGTCCCACTCTGCTGAGGCTCCAAGTGACATCATATTTTTTCAATAGCGTCCCTAACGACTGCATTAAAAGGCTTGATTTAACTGTGACTTTAAACTGACATGTCCATCTATTTCCTTTTCTGTTTTGCATTTTCTGCCTCCATTATTGCAGGCTCTTTTTTTTGACACTCAAGCCCTGTAATATTTCTAATTTCAAATCAAGCGTCTTCAGCTAGAAGTAGAAGTTTAAGGCTACCTTTTTGGTTTTTGGACTTGATTTTCTTTCATTTCTAAACCATCTCCCGACTTTACTCAACCTTTCATTGTAATGAGTCTTGATAGTTGGGGTGGTTGGCGTGTGACAGCTTGGCCAAGGTCCAACTGAGTTGAGGTTGATTGCATGGCGTGTCCACATCTTTAACTCGCCAACTCCCACCCACTGCTTCCATCCGCAGAGGGCCTGCTGAATACCACGACTTTACTTATAATTTAAGCTTACCCAGTCAATATTGCTTATTATAATTTTTTTTCTTTAGTTCAAAGTACGCTTTTAACAACAATACGTGTATATAATACTATATTCTAACCATGTGCACTTTGTATTTTATTAATATAGAATTAAAGCGGCAAAAGAGGGTAAAGAATGTAAAAGGAATCAAGGTGATAATTGGTAATAAAGTTAACTGCAGCGCGGTTTTCGTAAATAAATAAAATAGCTATAAAATAATGATACACTTTCAGTAATCATTAGTAGGAGTAAGCTGGGTCGAAGGAGGAAATTATTTTTATAGTTGTGTTAAGTTACAGTTCTTTCCTAGATAATCTAAGAGTATCAAGGATTTATTGCTTAAAAGAAAAAAATTAATTGTCTATGCATGTTGTCTTTACCTTTGCCCTTGCTTTTCCTGGAACCTGTCCCAGTATGTCTTGCCTGGAGTCTTTAGTTCTGCCTGTAACTTAAGACTCCAGGTACGTTTACTAAAAATTGAAAAAGCGCTTGCATCAGTCAGTCTTGTCAATGAAAACTGTACTTGCTACTTTTCCATTTCCGTTTCACTCTCACATGGCTATGAATTCCAGGAATATCAGACTATGCCGAGATCGTCGAGGAAGAAGACGATTATAGCACGCCTGATGGTAAGCTTTTCTTTTTCATTTTTGTCGGCGAATCTTGTGTGTTATTTTTCAAATTCCTTATGTTATTATTATAGTATAAAGAGGAAAAGTAAAAATAGATCAAAGAGAAGGTGGGGAAAATATTAAGAAAAAGATGGGTGGAGGAGGTGAAGGAGGACAAGTGAGAAGAGGAAGAGGTGGAGGATAAGAAATAATGTGATGACAATGAAAAAAAAAGAGAACAAGAGAGAATTTAGAACTGATTTGGCAGTTTATATCAGAATAATGGATGGCAAAAGAGATAAAGGAAAGAAAAAAGAAACAGAGACTGCTGATTAAAGTTATCTCTTTTTTTTTTGCTGATTAAAGTTATCTTTTTTTTAAATCCCTGCTTGTGTTCCCCCATGTAGTGTACATGTCCTTGTACTTTTGAGAGCCATAACTTTTGATCGACCTTCAGCATGCTGTACTGACAGCATACATGATTATCAGTTTTTGGTTTTCATCTTTCATCCAGTTTTTTTTTATTTTTAGATCGATTTTTTTATCCTGGTATGCATTTTTGTAAATACTGTTTAATAATTAATAGTTGCAGCTGATGAACTTAGTATCAGTTCACCAAAAAAAACCCCCCCCCCCCCTCAGTTTTTAAAGTTTCTAGTAATTATCATCTCAAAATATAATGAAATCGTGCTGTCCGGTATTTATATTTATCATGTTTGGAACTGCCTGTGGCTTGTCCACCTAGGTACTGACTGTTCTTGTATCAAATTAGTTTGAATTGTTTCAAAGTCTGTCCACCATGATCGTATTTGCCTGTCTACATTAAATATAATTTCTTAGAATTTTTTCTATCAAGGTAAACATTGAACTGTTTCATTGTAACGTCTGCTGTAAAATTTTTTTAAATTAAGAGATTTATTTCTGTCCATCAAATAAGAGTTTAGTAGCTGAGATCTGGAATGGATCAATTAACATTATTTTGTAATGCAAGTTTTGGAAATAGAAAGCGATGTTTTGGGTGGCGCAAAATTGACCCAAGTACCCTCAGTGTTTTTAAACGATTCCAAAATGACTTACTCTTACAGCTTAAAGATGAGCAGTTCATTTACCACAGCAAACCATCGTTAAAATGGCAGGATATTTTATTCCCCTCAAGCTTGGTTAACCAAAAAGACAATGAAGTGCCTTTACAAAGGCTCGTAGTTGCAGGAACCAAACAATGAAAGTAAATTCAAGTGCCTACAAAAAATGACAAACCTGCTTTTTTTTTTTTGAGTAATAGATCTTTATTGGTAAGCCTAAGTTATGTAAAAGGCTCATGTGACTCTTGAGTGTGGTGGTATTTTGACAGCCAGTGGCTTCTCAAAGGATAGAATTGTAAATGTGTGAGTATGAACTGACCCAAGGTCTCCGACTGATACTTCAAGAATAATTCTTTGACCTCCGGTAATATGTCTGGTTGATTTTCACCTTCTAGGCAAACAGAAAAAGCGAAGTGTTCGCAAGAAGAGTAAGTTGAATGATGAGTGTAAATATTGCTCGGTACTCTTGACAATCTAAAACCACTGACTAGTCTCTCGGCTAATCATCAATAACTATTGGCTGTACTTTAACCCATAGCTGCTAGGTCTCTTGCATTCATGAGATGGCATGTAAAGCAAACAAATAAAAAAATCCTTAACTTGTGACTCTGCATGCAAGCAATTTCTCGGGTATGTTGAAGAAGGGAACATACAGAGTTTGGTAAGAGCACCACCAGCATTTTGTTCAAAGCCAACATTTGGTTCAAATTGGCATGCTCTGAGAATAATGACGACTGCAGTTGCTACTTAGCTTAAAGCATGAGATCTTTCTACTGCTCTTCTTTTTCAGCCCCAAAGAAAACGTTACACATGCCCCCAAACTCCTGATAAACCAAACTTTACAGATCTCATCTGCTTTTCAAAATAATAATAAAGTCATTGTGGATAATCCTTATTATGTTTAAATAAATTCTTCCATTGTTATGTCATATGTAATGGGAAAGGGCTTGTGTAGATTTCTCTCTCTACTCTACTCTGTATTCCTGTACTCCTGTAATTTAGAATTGTTTGGGACATTGGTAATGCTTCAGATGATGCTAGATGCCTGATACATGTATTTATTGTACCTGACGGCAATGAAGTGGGCACTTCTCTATTTTGATACCTTATTCTAAGCAAATACGTTGCATAATCTATCAATCAATAAACTGTGAGTTTCTTGCTTTGTATATTACACACTAATGACTTTCTTGGGAAAAAACACACCATTGTATTCTCTCTACAAACATAAAATGCTTAACTGTCTCTGTGTTGTATCTATTAATGTTCTGTCTGCAACCTCTCTTACTGTACCACTTATAACAGTTCCTCCCCGCCCTCTCTCTATGTCTATTATGCCACCCCTCTATCTGTCTTTCTCGCCTCCCTGTCTCTGCCCTTTTGACTGTCTATCCACCTGTCTCTCCCTGTTTCTGTATTATTATTTAAAAGCATACTGTTGTACTTTTCAGTTCCTAAATATCCTCGTATCAAAGAGAATATTAAGCAGTCTCAAGGTAAATTTGTCAAGTAGCATTAATTTGGAAGCTGTGTTATTTTCTTCTTGAATTGGGTGGTATGATTTTATTTTGAGAAATAGAATAGCTTGTTTGTGGTGACCCCCCAGTCCGATTAATTTTGTTGACTTTCTTGTGCACTTACCTGTTAAGTTTGCAGTGAAATTGCCCTCTGTTCTTCATAAAGTTACTAAATTAAGAAAAGAATACAGGTTAAAAAAAAAAGAATACAAAAGATAGACTTTACATAAGATATGAGAATTAAGTCAACTAACTGCCAAATTAAATAGGAAAACGGAAGAAAAAAATCATGAACTTCGATATTTGCATCAAATTTCAACTGATCAGGTCAGAATTTACAATGAACAATATATAAGCGAGGTTAATGCCTTTGTTTAAATTTTTTTTCTTTCTAAATTTTAACCCCCTTTTCATCGCACTGGATCTTTATACGCTTTAAGGCATCCTGAAATAATTCAAGTATGATTGTGTGAATAACTGCCCCCCCCCCCCCTTTTTTTTCGGGAAAAAAAAACAAGGTTGCTTCATCCAGGCTCTGTAAAGCAGATACAGGGAACCACCTTTGTGAAAGCCTTGATGCATTACATTTTTTGTTTTATCTAAAAGGAACCAGAATCAAGATAAGAATATTACCGACTGTTTCTTCTCCACACAAATTAGATAAACCAATTGAGTTGTGCCCTATAAGCCAGCCCAAGCACCCGGGAATCGCACAATTTTTGCCAATTTATTTTTGCTCAGTAAAAAAATAGTGATAAAAAGCAGAGTAGTTTCTTTCAAAGTGAAATCACCAAATTCAACTAGAAAAGATACCCAAACTAAAAATACCAAGATAGCTGTCTTTTGATCAACATTTGTTTTGGGAAAAATTCCATATCATATTATACAATGCCACTCGAGCGCTCACTTAGGCTGTCATATCATACGATATGAAACAACTTCATAGAGTTAATTATTTGAAGAAATATGAAAAGATCAGCTTACCTGTGCTTATGGAGTTTCAATGGTACAGTCAGGATTGGTCTAGTACAACACTGAACTTCACAACTCCTATAGTTTATGCGTCCCTATCCTCTGCTTTCTTGTTTTTTACATCCTGCAATTTTTTAGTTAAAATGGCTCTGAGTGGTGCTTTTCCCTGAGCCTTTTACATTGGTGATTTTGTGTGAGAAGGGTCTTAGCATCTGAGGTGTTTTAATGAGGGGCTAATATTTAAATAAAATTAGTTCACCCTTTTGTTTTCGTTTCTTAATCTTTATTGGTGTAGCTAAATCCATGTAGGCCTATATTTAGGGAGATCTTAAAGAGAATTCTGTAATGCTCACACTTTTATCTTTTTTTTTCTTTTTGAAAACTCAAGCTAAAATGTAGCACCAGCACAACAGCTTTGGCAATACAAAATGGGGCTGACATAAACTTGAGTAGCAGTTTTAAGGGACTAACATTTGGGGAGCACAATCATATCATATGAAACATATTCAAAATATTATCAGCATAACTTTTAATCTATTATTTAGAGTCAGCAGTCTACCTCTTTAAGAAGATAGTTTAGCAGCTATTGATTTCTGTTAGATTTTACATATTTTTTTAACCATACTTTGTCCTTTGTCATCTTGAAAATCGAACTTATTTTAACATTACCAACACAAAATAATCTAGTAACAGCATTTACATGTGCATTAGTGAAAAAAAACCCACTTGTCTCTAATTTCAGTAATTTCTAGACTAATGCATATATAAAAATTACTAATACCTAGGGGTGTCAACGAAACAAAGAAGAATGTCTTGTAGTGAAGTACAATTTTAACAAAGCAGCACTGGCTGATTTGAAAATGCATTTAACATTTTTGAGTGCCACTTGGTGGACTGTTCAAAACTTGTATATTAATGATCAACTACATTTTCACACCTGTGTCACTTTTAGTTTCGGTTTTGTATGGTTTGTTCTTGAAAGAAATGGAACTAATAATTTGCCTGTTTCTGCACAAGCCTTTATTTAAACAAAAAGGCTACAATATCCTGTCAATACAACTAGGCTTATTAATTTCTATATTATTGGTACCGCACTGCGACTATTGTACAAGTGATTATACGGAATCTTTTCCACAGGGTGATTATTTTTTTAAAATTTGTAATTAAGGGCCAATGTGAAATAAGTTGCCAGATTTATTTATATGTAAACTGTGCAACAGCTGAAGCATTTTCAAGGGTAGACTCAACAAATTAGTATAAGGACTAAACATACTCCTATTGATAGCAATATAATTTATGGACTTGTTTATCTGAGATGTGCAGTCTTATTAATCATAAAGATAGTGACAAAAAAATAAAGCATAACTTTGTATTTTTGTCTAACAGAACTGTATTCTTAATAGTAAAACATAAATGAAAAAAATCATTGTTTGTTTTCTTCACCAGTGTATTGCGTTCACAAAATAATCGTAGTTTCAGTGATTGAAAAGCAAGGCAACAACCAAACCATTCTAAAGAGGTTGGGATAGCAAACGAGTACAATTTTATCAACAAGATGGAAAAATAATTTGACAAGTAACATCCAATGTTTATTAATTTTATCTTTCTACAATTTACATTCATACGATTTCAAGCCTGGTGTAAAGAAATATAATGCCAGTGAAAAATTTGAGATATTTTTAAGCTTTCTGTCAAGTGTTTTTCAGGTAGGGTTGAAAGTTTTAGTTTTTTTTAACATTAAAAAAAAAAAGGTTTAAACATCATTATTGGTTTTCTATCCTTATAACTTTAATAAGCTCTGTGATCTAAGAGAGAGAGAGTTTGGCAAACCAGATGTCAGTGAGGGTTTTCACATTTGTGCAGATAATTTTTCATTTTTGTGTGTGTGTGTTTGCTTTGTCCTGTAATTCTAATTTCATAGACTATTTTTCTAATATAATCTAAACGGGTGAAAAATATGGTAAGGGTCCAATTAACACAGACTTGTGTGCATTGCTATTCATGTAATTCACATTACTGTGTCTCATTCTCTAATATGGTTTGTTTTTTGTTTTAGCCCGAGACTATGAGATTCCCAGAGAGCACATTCGTCTAGTGGAGATTCTTGGAGAGGGTCAGTTTGGAGATGTATACAAGGGCATGTATTTTGACAAGGTTTGTCTTATTTAACTCTCCAGTACATGTATTCTTTTACTATATGAAACAATATTCTTCTTGTGGGTTTCATTTGTCTCAGAAATTGGAAAGAATAGTTGACAAAATTATTAAAAGGTGTACAAACTTAATAATGATTACCTTCTAAAGGATATGCGGCGGAATTTTAAACAAATCCATTTTTTAAGATGTGCACCTTTTTAGTGTGGTCCCTAGTGTGGTGACAATGCTTTTATTTGTCAATAAATTTTTATTGATAATAAAAAATTGTGAAACAGTATGTTGAAGTTTTTATTCATTACAATTCTAGGAAAAAAAATTGAAAGGAACAAATCAGCCCGCATTGTAGTTTAAATTTCAAGTATTCCTTTTTCATTTTGAGTGTATGAAGGTTTTCTGCTCCACCTCCTTCTCAGACTTTTTCTTTCCTTTATATGCTTTGTATGGGTACTGATATTAAGATATTGGTAATATTGACCATTTTTGCAGGAGGGCATGCAAGTTCCAGTGGCCATTAAAACTTGCAAAGAGGACGGAGAGGAAACAATGACTGAAAAGTTTCTGGAAGAGGCTTGTGAGTTAAGACTATTTCTATAGAATTTATTAAATACTGTAAGCTTGTAATCAAGTTTCTTTGTCTTTATGTTTCCTTTTTTTGGCTGAACCTTTTTACATTATGTCACTCTTTTCTGGAGTAAATAAGCTCACATCAATCAAGCGCGTTTGTTCCCAAGTGGCATTCTGTAATAAACTTTTTACATCAGACCCCTTCAACCATATGTCAACTCTTATTTTATTATCTTACTTTGTGTACAGGGATGCCCAATGTCAGGTTTTTCAAGTTTTTTTAGGTATTTTTTTATTCATTTATTGTTTATTGCACAAATTGTATCATGTGAGACGCAACACTGGACTCATTTTCACATTTGGCATCCCTGTGTGTAGGCTATCACAAGAATTGATGAGAAAGGCAAACCTTTTTGTCTTAACTCTAATGTACTAGTAGTTGCTGTAATGTCCTAAGTTTTACCTTCTCCTCTCTTGACAATATAATGTTAATGAAAAAATCATTGGATTAATATATAAACGATAAATTGTGCTCTGAGGGCTTAGGTTTATCCTAATTGTCCTCTTTTACTTTTTTCTTTTGCAACTTGATTTTAAAGAAATCTATTGACTTTGTTGTTTATGCGGCAAACAGTTTTTCTTTTATACCATAAAGGAGGCTGAAATTTGAGGACTAAGTCAGGTTTAAAAGTGGTTGAAAAGTTTTTTTTTTACTCTTTCTTAAAATGTTTTTTTTCTCTCCCTTTTCCAATAAAGTATCTCGTATGCTTTCTCTGATGTTGAGAGAAATATTATCTTGTCTCAAAGGGATTTGAACTTTATCAATGTTATCTTTACAGACATTATGCAACAGTTTGATCACCCACATATCATCAAGCTCATAGGCATCTGCTCTGACACCCAGCCTGTCAGGATTGTTATGGAGCTTGCTAAGCATGGAGAGGTAACCTAATTATTGAAAATAAAATAAAAAGTTGGCTTAAAGCATTTCATAAACGTTTATAGGCGTATTTTGTTTTACAATGTCAAAAAATCATTCAACTCAGTTAGATCTCCTTGTTATTGATAATTTAATACAGTTACTTATTAGTGATAATAATGCTTCATTTTCTTTTGGGGAGGATGATTAACATATAACTTTTTGAAGATAAACATGATGTTTTGGTGAAATAAATAACATTTGTAATAAATTTTGTTGTTGTTGTAATATCTAATCTTATTGTTGAATATAATATTTCCATTGCCATTGCTATTTTACATAATTTCATAAATTTCTGCAGATTTTTAAAAAAAGAAATTTATTATATACCTTCCCCCTTTTTTTCATGCTGGTGTATTTGAATTGTTTGGGGAGGGATTATGTTCATTTGTGGTAAATCACTGATTCATACAAGGCATCCATTTACAATATAATGTGCTTACACAATTGTCCAAATCAGAGGGAAAATCAGCATAGACTTTCCAATAAACCACAGCCAATTATCTTGCTTTTTGTACATTTCTGTCAGATGCGAGCGTACTTACAGAACAACCAGCCCCGCCTAGACCTGGTAATGCTCATATTGTATGCCTACCAACTCAGCACAGCACTCTCCTACCTTGAAAGCAAGAAGTTTGTACACAGGTCAGCTCACTGTGATATGAACTTATGGGTGTGCAAAAAGAAAAAAGAAATAAAGAAAACAAGCCTTGTTATTAATTACATATATATTGTGACCTTCGATACCTTTGGTGGAAAAATAAAAAAAAGAGAAAGAGAGAAGATACAAATGGCTACAGAAAATATCTGTGGGAATACTATTTATTTGTTGCTTTACGAAATGATGCAGAAGTAAAATTACTTATTTATCTTTGAGAAAAACATTTTTCAAATGTTTATCTGTTTTCAGAGATATAGCTGCCAGAAATGTTTTGGTGTCTGCTCATGACTCTGTAAAATTGGGAGATTTTGGCCTGTCAAGATGGGTGGAGGAACAAAGTTATTACAAAGGTATGTTTGTCTTACATAGTTATTTAGATTTACAATTCTTGTAAAAATAATAAACTAGTAACACTCAAGTGTAGCAAGATTACTGGAATATAGTTTAAATATTTCTTATGCCCTGTAGTTTTTTATGTATACTGTCACAATTTTTTTCTTTGATTTCCTACATATGTAATTTTTTTAACATTAACAAAAATTGTTTTTTTAACCTTTCTCTCTATCTTCTCCCCTTTTCTTTTTAAAGACGAAAGTTATTAAAATGAACAATTTTTTCATCCTCCAGCATCTAAAGGTAAACTACCTATCAAATGGATGGCTCCTGAGTCCATTAACTTTCGAAGATTTACCACAGCAAGCGATGTTTGGATGTTTGGTAAGATTTTTGCGCTCCCTTTCCTTTTTTTCCTCTCCTTCTCTCTTTCCCAGTTTTGTGCTTTATCTATCATTTATTCTACAGTGCAAAAGTTTTTGGCTAAGATATAAAAAAAAAAGATACCCATTTGTAAAAGAAATACATGCCACTGTTCCTTTCAGTTTAACCAGTAAATTGTTTATATATATTGTAGTTAAAAAAAACTAAATCTTTGGAACAAGCTATAAATGTTGTTATTTTTTTTTTAGATTTGAGGAGATGTTACATATTGGATGAAGTTTTTAGGACAGCCCCATATGCATGTTTAAACCTCCTGTTTTGGAAATAACTGAAAATGTTAGTTTTGAAATGCTAAAAAAATGAATTCTGACTTATAGGAGACTATTATTGAACAAACTGTTACTCATTTAACTTCTCGAAAGCTGTGAGTAAATTGTACATCTGTCTTCTTCTCCCACTAGGTGTTTGTATCTGGGAGATCTTGATGTACGGGGTTAAACCTTTCCAGGGTGTGAAGAACAACGATGTTATTGGGAAGATAGAGGCAGGAGAGAGGTTACCCCTTCCTGCTGGATGTCCCCCTTCTCTGTACAACCTCATGTGCTCTTGCTGGCAATATGAGCCTTCAAAAAGACTCTCATTTGCCGATCTGAAAACATGGCTCTCGTAAGTTATTTAATTTACTGCTCTTATTTTAAGATATAGAAAAAAGATTGAACTATTTTTTTTTGTTTTCTTTGTGTTAGTAGGTATCCATTTAATTAAGTCACTGATGTTTTATCAATTTAAAAAAATTATTTTGATTCATATGTGTAAGTTTATAATGTTGATGGTAATTTCCAACAAAGTGTGGACAATTTTGGCTATTTAAAAGTGTACTAAAGAATTATATATTTTGAAAAAAATCATGCAGAATGTATTCAATCCATATTGAATATAGTTTATTTTTAAAAAAAAATTATGTTTAATCCTTTTCTGAGCTGTTTTTGTTCACATCAAAATATGTATAAAAAGGTGATTTTTATTTTTTTAGTGAAATTCTTGATGAGGAACGATACAGACAAGAAGAAGAAATGCACAGAGACAATCGAAGAGTTCAAGCTATATCTTGGGGTATGTTGATTCAAACTTAGTTACATTTTTACAAATATACTGAAACTCTCTTAAAATATTCCATTAGAACATGAGAATGATTTTTTTTCTAAAACAAGTCCTGTGTCCTGTAAAGTTCAGAAATCAAATTTTGCTCTTTTAGAATGTTAAAATGCAAGATGACTCTTTTTCAAGGTGTCAATGCTTATAATAAAAGTTGCTAGTTAGTGCGATGTATGATAAGTTTAAGTGTTTACAGCATAATGTGCGCAATATCTGTTTTTTGATGCTATAGGAAGTTGTAATAATATTTTACTGCAACCAAACCAAATTTCCAGAAATGAGTGAATAAATTGTCCTTTTCCTTATTTTTATCTTTTGCTCTGTTTTATCAGTCGGTTCAAATGGCTCAGATGAAGATGGAACTCTCCCACCTCCGAAGCCTGCAAGGCCACAGCTGACCTCCATGTCGCCCACAGGTTCAACACCTAACCTAGCGCTAGCATCAGGAGGAGCATCTTCCTCCCCAGTGCCTCACCAGTGGAGCAGTACAACACACCTGGCCAACACTCGCGCACAGGATCACCACGCTCACATCCCACCCACCTCAGGAACCCACGTTGAATACCAGTTACAGAATTATTTTCCTTCCTCAGGCTACATGCAGGTACGTTGCTAAAATAGGATAGTTTTCCCCCAGTTAAAAAAATGGATTGTATAATTGTAATTGGCATTAGGATTTTTTTCACTTTTAGGATAAAGCACATATAACGTTTTTCTTCGATTTTCATGAGCTTTCTTATGCAGTTTATCATTAAAATTGTTCTTATGTTTTTCAAATTGGTCTCTGGAAGAGATACGTCATCATAAAACATATACCTACTTTTAATTGTGTCTTTTCATACATATATGACAACCAAGCTTATTCAGGCAAAAGTAACTCTGATATTTTTGTAAATCTCAGAGATTAAAGCTGATGAAATGACCATTTTTAGTAAGCTTTGAATTGAAAAATTCCTGGTTATAGAAAAAGTAGATGGCCAGTATTTCACTCAGTAGCAAACTAGTTAGCCAGTATATCATGGGCTATAATGATGAAGGTAAAAGCAAACATTCAATTAGTCTAGAATTTCCTTATGTTTTTAACCTTAAAAATATTACTTGACAAGAAAAAATATTAAAAATATTAAATCAAGTCATTCAAAACTGAGTGTTTCAATTATTTTTATGTACCTAAATTGCGGTCTTATCTGCTTTTCTAAGTTTTAGAAGTACAAAATAGTACAAGACCTTTTATAGAATTGCAGGTCTTTTGTATTTCCTCATAGGAATCACAACCAATTAGCGATACAAATTTTCTTATCTGAAATTGAAGAAAATGGGTTCGGTCAATTTTACCGTCCAGAGGAGTCAGTGGATGCAGTGAAACCTAAATATATATACCATACCATTGCCTCTCAATTTACTTAATTACTAGGGCC
>BMAT01009300.1:136425-147300 GCA_019649035.1 Elysia marginata
ACATACAGATATTTTTATGTCTACCTGTATCCGTTAATTTTCTTTCTTCATTACGATGTAAGTTAAGTCCTTTCTTTGTTAGAATGTAAATCCTGCCTATACAATGTGCTTCCTACCTTTTACCATCAGGGTTTCAGCCAACATCGTCATGTAGAGGATGTAGACGAAGCTGTGATAGAACAGCGGTTGAGGCAACAACAAATGGAGTCTGAGGAGGATGCTCGCTGGTTGCAATCTGAGGAGAAAAACTTGGTGGGTTCTCTTGCACCTACAAGTTTTAGAGAGGTTTTATATCTGACAGTGTTAAAGATGGTTTGAATACAGTTGAGCCCATCTAAGTCGAATATTTACTTAATTCAAATTATATCCAGATAACTGATTTTCTTTTTCATTGAAATGTATACTCATAATTCGATTTTTGCATAATTTGAAGTTATATTTTGTTCCTATGGTGTTTGAAATATCCTAATTAGACTTAACATTTTTTTATAACTTTTAATGTTTCAAACAGCTTTGAAACTGGTAAGTTTATACTGAAACTTAGTTCAAGTTTAAAAACTGCAAACAAAATTTTAAATATAAATGCCAGAATTTTTTTTTCTAGTTACTTCCCCAACTAGGAGCAACAATATTTCAAGTAATTAAGCTGACTTACCAATTCTGTACATTTATACATAATGACATAATTATGATTGTATCGAGTTAGCTAGACTTTGTTGAAAGAAGATTTTTTGATGTTTTTTGTAGAAACGAGATTCCTTGCCTCGAGACAACAGTAGCAAAGAGAATGCACCACCCTCACAACAAGTGGAGATGAGACGGAAGCTGCCTCCTCAAACTTCCAGTGAGAATATATTTCATTGTGCTTTATTTTTTATTGAAGTGTGAAAATTCCTTTGTCAACTTCTAACTATAAACCCAGGTCTGAAAGTGAAAAAAAGAGAAGAGAAAAAAGATTTAAAAAAAAAGTGAAATCAGAGTAATTTGACCTTTCTGATATACAATTAAAAAATTTTTTATTCCTATGTGAATTTGGGGATTTTAAGTCTTTTTGGTTGGAATTTTTCATGCACCATGCCAGAATTAATTTTTCAAGCGCTTCAACAAGTGGTGTACTCAATTTTTTTTTACCACAAGAAAGCTCTCAGCATTGCGTATCTCTCTGTGTACACTTGAGGAAACTTGGAACGTTTATCTCAAAGGTTATATACTGCTTGTTTCATCTCGCTTTAGGAGGAAACAAAAAATGAAGCAACCTTTGGCAAACGCTTCAAGTGTTTTTACGGTATAAACAGAGAGAGTTAGCGATGCCGAGAGCATTCTGACGCTCAAGAATAGTTAAAGACCTCAATGTCTAGCAAAGGCAATCATCTTATTTTAATTAATTATTTTTCTCCCTAACTTTTTCTTTTGAAAATAAGACAAAGCTTCTTATGATCTCTCAGACAGGTAGCAATAACTTTTTATGATCTCTCAAACAGGTAGCCATAACTTCTTATGATCTTCAAACAGATAGAAATAACTTCTTATGATCTCTCAAACAGGTAGCAATAACTTCTTATGATCTTCAAACAGGTAGCCATAACTTCTTATGATCTTCATACAGGTAGAAATAACTTCTTATGATCTCTCAAACAGGTAGCCATAACTTCTTATGATCTCTCAAACAGGTAGCTATAACTTCTTATGATCTCTCAAACAGGTAGCAGAAGTAGTAGCACAAGCGACTCCAATGATGGGTTGTCTGCTGCAAAGAGCAAGGTACGGGCATTTTTCTAATTTTTTGACTACTATGGAAGAGCACTGCTCTAATAATGATTGACATCGTGTCACATTTAGCACATTCTAATCTTAGCATTTGGTTTATGGAGATTTTAAATCCATTTACCCTTTTTTTTTTAAATTCGTACATAAAAAGGCTATGAAAAGGCCTACTTACCAAACAGAATGCAGTTTTCAGTGGGGGAAAATAAGCTTGAAAAAAAAAAATAGCTTTTTTCCCATCTCTCTTTCGTATTCCGCCTCCATCTATAAAGTTAAAGTTGAACACATGTCATGCTAATTATTATAAAAAAAGAAAATAGAATCTAGAGGTTTTGATTATGTTGCAAGCTTTTTTTTTTTTTTAAAAGTTCTATTATCTAGCCTACCCCCCCCCCTCCCCACGTTTTCAGAATAGCTATTCAGGATTACTCAGGTCAATAAGTGAAAGAAAAATGTAACATTGTTTACTCACATGTGGTGTCAAGAAGAAAAATTAAGTTTTTCCTTTTTTTTCATTCAAATCTTTTTCTATCAGTATGATAATTATTTTTACTTAATCACAGTTTTCAACATTTCTATTTTTATCATTTTTTCAATAGCTTTCAATTATTTTCATTGTGCTTTTTGATTTTTACGACTCACTCCTCACCCTTGATTCTATTTATTCCTAGCTTTCCCGTGAGAATGATGGTGTGTATGAAAGTACCACAAGTGTGGTGAGAGCAGTGATGGCCATGACGAAGGAAGCCCCGTTAGTGAGTGCAGAGTGCTATCTCGACATGGTCAAGGTAATCTAGCCTACTAATCTGCGGCAATATTTAAACCTTCTTTGTTGATTGAATAGTGAATTTGGTTGTGCCATCTTTTTTCTTTTGACAATGTTATTTTCTGACTCTCTTAGAATTTTGCATGAGATCATTAAAAACATTTCTGCTAATTGAAGAAATCTACTGGAGTAGAATGTCTTATATTTAACTGCATCATGAGAAAAACTTTTAAAAGGGAAAGAACCTTTTGTTATTTAAGTCAGATTAAACCTGTGTCGCAAATGTTAAAGAGAGTTTTTATGATTTTTTTTAATACAGAAAATTGGCAGTGAGTTAAGAGGTCTTTTAGCTCAAGTGGATGAACTAATGCCCCAGCTTCCAGAAGAGAGCCAAAAAGCGGTAACTTAAGCCTTGAAACCTAGTTTGATGTAACTCTTTAAGGTTCAGAATAATCCTAAAAGTATTTTAATTATTTACACCTTATTCTTTTTAACTCTACTAAAACTGCTCTCTTATTTTTTTTCTCTTGGGGAATTTGTTGTCCAAGTTTTTCTAGACCCCCTTATCTCTAATTGGTGGAGCATTTTAGTTCTAAAATTGAATATGCATCACAGATCTTTCTGGTTGTAGACTTACTGAGCAAACTGTGAGCACACAGGAAGAAAATAGCAATATAAGTTAGCTCACTATCACACCTTAAATATCCATGGATGTATCAAGTTTCTTGGATGCAGCAATGATATAAAATTAATCATCCTGCTATAAACAGAAACAAATTTCACTAGTAAAATTATTTGAGACACTTTGGAATATGTTCGAATTCAACATCTGTAATGAAAACTCTTGTTTTTAACTCAACCCCTTTGGACAGTTCAATTTTGTTCTTCCTTAAATCTTTCATAAAGTCTTAATCAACTCATGCTGCAAATCGTTTGGGTTCAAAACTGTTGAATTTATTCTGATTTCATTGTTTATAAAAACACTTTGTTTATGGTTTGCTTAAGTACCCTTCATAAATCTTAAATTTTTTAGTGCATCATAGAAACTTTTCATCGAACTGAGAAGATATGCAAAGATAAGACTCAAAAGTATGAAGTGAAAACAGTCTCTTATAACTTTTAGGGATGTAACTAGGTTTTGAGTAGGAACTGTCTATATAGAAATAGACAAAAAAAAGATATGGTCTTCCTATTCTTTCTTCCACAGGTGGAAGTTGCTCAAAAAGTGTTGTCTACAGACATGGCTTCTCTGATCAGCGCCATGCGCACAGCCCAGCAAAACAGTCAGACCCCTCTACTAGCAGATTATAGGAAGAGCATGCTTAAATCAGCACATGTGCTTGCTATGGACTCCAAGAACCTGCTGGACGTGGTAGACACGGCAAGGGTCCGAGCTGCAGCTATCTAGCAATTTATGTGGAGGGGGTTCAGTTGTATATACACTCGATTGTAGAAATAAGCAAAACACATTTAAAGACAAACTAATATATAACATAAATGGCCGTGCAAAATTTGCTAAACAGGGAGGATTGTGATTCTTTTTAACGCTTTTGTAAGAATTGTAAAATAAATTTTCTTTGGCAAAACACAGTTGACATGATAGAGTATTATTTTGTTTGCAAGGATGGATTGTAGATTGAATCTCTCTCATAGTGGTGTAAGTCAACACAAAAATTCTCTAGTGCCTGAACTCAACTATAGTCTTGGCAAAGAAAACAGAGCAATCCATAGCGGCATTTAACTGGAGTGCGTTTAACCGGATACTACTGTATCATGAAATGAGGAAGCAAGGACATATACAGTTTTTTTTTATTTTAATACATCTACTTTGTAACTACCTGAGGGAGGAAGGGAGAGTAAGAAAGAGAAAAAAGAAAGAAAGAGAGAGACGGAGAATCTGTGTGAGAGATAGAACAGATATATCAGGTAGATACTTGAGTTGATCATCACAGAGTTGCATTTCTCCACAGTGCACAGTGGCATCGATCAAGCAATCCCATCATGCATCAACCAAACTTAATACATGTTTACATCATAACAGATGCTCAGGTTTCTTTTTCTGTCATTTTGTAGTCTGGAGTTGTTTACACTGATAGAAAAGGGTTGTTGAAGAATTTTGGTGATTAAGTCTAATATATTCTTTATGGAATTCGATGAAATAGGCCTATTTTTCTTTTTTGTAAAATCCTAACTAAATAATCATGAAATAAAATTAGAAAATCAAGCTGGAGCTAAACTCCTGTCCTTGTGAAATAATTCAAAATCATTTTATAGATATTGGTTTTTGTTGTTTCATTTTAAAATTGTCTGTTGGTTTCCTGATGAAAGGAGTATCTCAAAATTGCCACATGCAGTATGTTTTTGCCTGACAATTTAAGCAAATTTGTATCAATGGTTATTTGTATTCTTTGCTCAGAACAGTGTTTGGCATTTCCCACCTATTATACTCTAGCTATGCTTATTTATGTATATTTAGGAAAAATGATATTTTTTTTATATGTCATGCAACAAAAGAAATTGATGAACGAAACTCTGTTTGATTGGTGCTATAAATGTGAGATGTATATATAGTACAGAGTCATTATGAGCACAGAAAGAGCCTTATTTATCTTGTCTACATTACTCCATGTACAGAAGAAATATGTATTGGGCCAAAGGTATGTTGTTTTGAAAGAAATGGGGTTTAGTAATTTTTCATAGTATAATTTCAACATTTCATTGTTAAGACAATGTTCATTGTTCACTCATAGTTGACTGAAATCCTTAAATACATATTATTCAGTTTCAAACATTTTTTTAAAATCTTAGTTGTATGACATTTTTAGTAGATTCAGGATGTAGTCAAAACAACGAGGCATACAGTTCACCTTTTCATTGCCTATAGGAAATGAGTTATACTTTTAATGAGGTTAAGTAAAACTTCATTACCACTGTTCACTCATAGTTGACTCAAAACCCTGAAATACATATTATTCAATTTTAACAATTTTTTTTGACCTTAGTTGTATGACATTTTTAGTGGATTCAGGCTATAGTCAAAGCAACAAGGGCTATAATTGGCAAGCAGCATACAGTTCACCTTTCATTGCCCATAGGAAATGAGTTGTACTTTTATTTTCCACTTATTTCTCATCAGGCCGTATCATCGTCAAGCAATATATGCATTAAAAATCATACAAAATGCTTGATGCATGGTCTAAAAAACTGCTTTGTTGTCAATTGATCATGGAAGTTATCAACTGAGGCAAGTGAACATAGTCATTCTTTTCTTAAAAAAAAGTTGACCCAGAATTGCTTACATTCTGGACTAGAATTATTCATGAAAATAGTTCTATCTAGTTGTAACTCCTTAAGCCTAGGGTCAAAAACCACATTTTGACAGAGTTTTGAAAGATTTTGAAAGAGTCGCGATGAAAATGAGAAGTGTTTCTAGGATAAACTTATGTTTAGCCAAAGCAACAATCACCATGAAAATTGTTTTGGCAATATTTCATCTCTTTTATTCATTGAGTATCCTATACTATAAGCACACTGCGGCCACTTGTCCTAATGGTCAAACCTACTGGTTGCAGTGTGCTGCCGCTCGGGTTTAAAGAGTTAAGGTCTACCATATCATCTTATATAATAGTTGTTTTCAAGTAAAACATGTATCGATCAGATAGGCTTGCAAAAGTATTTGCCAAATCATGTAAATTATTTGCCCCATTAAAATAGCTCCCCTCTCATTGTTCCTGTATCAGTCGATATCTAAATTAAATTTAAAATCTACACTTCTTTCTTTGCTTTTTCTTTATAGGCCTAGTATTATGCTTGGAGTTATGAAAACCCTTTATAGTTCCACTTGTGTTCAAGCTTATTATTTTATGACCGGTCCCCCTTTACCTGTTGGTTTATTTATCTTGTGTGCAATTATGTTTTATTTTATCCATATTATAGCTCCAAGAAGCTTATTGATCCTATCAAGGTGTAATTAATCCTTTTTGTGTGTTTACTCAACAAATTTGTAAATACAGCAAATACATGCAATTATGTTTGTAGCAAAGCCAAGTGGCTAGCAAGATTGTTGATTGTAAATAAATCTATACATACATTATTACACTGAAATTTCAATGGGCTTCAATTCTTGATAAGGCTATATGATTTTCTAAATTGATAAGTGCTGACCCTGGAACAAAATGTGACAGATTTTTATAAAAGGTGACTGTAATTATGATTAGATGAAGTGAATGGAGTTCCTGTTGAGAGTGAATTGTGTATTGTTAAGACAGTGTACTGTATTGTATACTTATATGAAGTCACAAAGTTTGATTTATAAATATTTGAAGCTCTATATCAGGCACAATATTGAAGCCCTAGTTTATGTTGGCAGTAAATCAGAATCAAGTGTATTTAAAGTGTACTTATTTTTAGTCTCGTTATAATAATATCTGCCTATATCAATGATTTAAAATATACCTTTGTTCTTAGTTTGTTACATTCCTGTAGTGATTGTCCATTCATCTACTTTGGCATTGCATTTCTTTAGGCTACAAAGTTAAAGCTATCCTGTTAAATCTGGCACCTCCTATTTTAATTATAACCGTGAATACCTATTCTTATGTTTTGCTAATTGGAGCAACTCATGTAGGCCTATGCCTTCATTCAATCTCATAAATAATTTCTCTGACTTCAATGAATGCTGTGTTGTTGATTTTACCCCCCAGTGATTGCTTTTTAGTTTCTTTGTTGTTAAAAAATATACAGTACAAGCCGGCTTCAAGCACGCCGCTGTTAAGTATTTGTCGGCTTCAAACCAGCTTCACGGCTCTGACCGAATTGTCGCTATATAAAGCCCATGCCTTTAAGCACAGTAACTTCGGTTTCAGACATGCTTCATTACACAGAGAGAGGGGGTGGGGTGGGCAGATGCTGACAGCTGTGCGCATGTACATAGCTTAGCAGCCTTTCCCTCTGACCAGAAGGTTTGGCCCATGAAGAGGTTATTTGCTGTTGTTACTGGTCACCTTTGCGCCTCGTTCTTTGTACGTAATTTAGATGTCTAGGCCTGCATGAGGTAGGATTAGGGGGGGGGGGGGTGAATTGAATGATAGTGTGTGTACCATATGGTCACTCAGTCATTGGCGTGCACAGTGTAGTGTCTGGCGTATTGTTTAACTAGCCGCCTCAGTTTTCATTTTTCATTTCACCACAGACATTAATGCAAGCGCTTTCTCTCCAGTCTCATTTGAAAAAGAAAAAACAACATACACCAAGGCACACGTCAATGTGATCTAACAGTATTGCTCCATGCTGCACTATCAAAATTAATCAAACTAGGGAAATATTTCCCGAAATTCACAAAAGTTGTTAGATAAAGCCTACACCAGGCTCAACCTCAAGCATGCTTTGGCATTTGACACACTTTATGCTTCTCCGGATGATTGTGCTTGAAGCCGAAATGAACTGTACCTAACTTTGCTTGTCAGAATAATTACATTTATTTAATTTAAACAAAGTGAGTAAACATTTCAACTCAAAGCAAATCCTAAAGCACATGCCTATTTATTTCTTCATGGCCAAAATAAACATGCCTCGAGATATATAAAATCTTGAATAATCTAGAGCATGGTAATATTGCCACTACCAAAGAGTTTATCAATAGTGTGTTTAATTAAGTTAAAAGCAGCAACTTTTCTCTGAAGTTTGAGAACTTTGAGTAGCTGTACCAACAATATGATATAGCTTGAAGTGCAAGCAAACATGATACAGGGGAAACCTTAAAATGAGAAGTCTGATAATACAAATTTCTCATAACTCGAAGTTTTCTGCATGTGACTTGTGAGGTTTCTTTTTCATCTTTGGCTTGTTAGATTGGAACTCACAATTTGAAATTCATAAGGTTCCATTCTCTTAATTGGAAGTTAATATTGAGACTACAGAAAGTTTTCCTTCTAATCCATAGCAGCTTTATCTCGCTGCAACAAAAGTTTTATGATTAACACTCAGTGCACGAAATTGCCACCCTAAAAGTAAAACCTCCACAGAGGTGTCTTTGGCCCATAGAAAAAGTTGTTTTTGCATTTAGACAAGGTAGGGGCGAGAGAGGGAGATGCTATAGAGCTGGGAACCTAGACCATTAAGCTTATTCGAATCCTCTTAATTCAAAGTTTTTTTTCATTCCCAAGAGATTTGAATTATGAGGTTTCCACTGTTCTACTACATGCATTTCCAAGAAGAGGTCAAGTGTAAAATTTATTGTCATGTTCAAACCAGTTTTAACATTTAATAAAGACGGAAAGAGCAAAGTACTGATCAGAGAAGGGTAGGCGGTGGCGGTGATTGGCCGCTGTCTGAGATATTTGATTCCCAGGTTGAGCATAATTTATTTGCTCCCTTATGCCCACCTAGGATTTTTAAAGATAGTTAGGTCTCTTAAGGCTAGGCAAAAGTAAAGGCGGCGAAGAGAACGATGGCAAACTGCCTCACTATGCTGTGTGCCTAGGAAAATAAGGACTCTGTGCCTTGTTCCCTAATGAACTTGTTGAGTATGGGACTTAACTTTACTGATCAGATACTGCACTTGGTTTGAAAAAATAGTTTGAAGTCTTTGAAAAATACTAGGTACTTTTTTTTATTTATCACAAGGCCTTTACAGTACAGTCTTGATATTTTGAACCACACAAGAACGAAATCTAACTTTCACTTATCCAAAACTGGATTAATCAGTACAGCCTGTATTATGAAAAAGCAATGCAATTGATGACTTAAACATATTTTTGAAATTACAAAATATTCTACTTGGATTATCTTGGTTTCAATTATATGGACTTGACTGTGCTGTACAGTAGAGTCTGGATAACTCAAATACTTGGTTAATTCAACTACATTTATATTACCAATAATATTTATCTCTTAAAGCAGTTAAACTTTGTTCCTTATGGGGTTGGAAATGTCTGAAGTGGACTAAAAGATACTTAAGTTTTCACACTGGTCATTACTAACCTTTTTTTTAAACTGTTAAGAGGTGCAGTCTTTCAAAGTAGCATGCCATCAACAATACACATGTATATAGTAGAAACCTCCTAAATCAACCTGTGATTACTTAAATTTTTTCATAATTCGAAGTTTTCCCATTGTGAGGTTTATTTCACTTTATTAGATTTGAAATAATAATTGAAAGTTACTAAAGTTTAATTCTCTCCGTTTGAAGTTTGTATTCAAACCTACAGTAGTTTTACTTCTCCAACCCATGAAAATTTTTAGGATAAGCACTCACTACACAAAGTTGCCATCCCAGAACCTTACAAAAGTGTCTATAGCCTATGGAATAAGTTTGCTTCTTTATTTATGCTATAGAACAGAGAAGTGGCTTAGTAAACAAACCTGTTCTTTTCAGGACTTCAAGACTTCTTAATTCAAAGTTTTCCCCTATTCCCAAGAGATTTGATTTATGAAATTTCCACTGTAGTGAGTCAACCATTCACTGCCTGTAGCCTGACACTTATTTTAAAGATGGAAGGGTTTGTCAATGTACACTTTAAACTCTGAATAAGATCTTTTCTAGCAGTTTAAAGGTTATACAATCAATAATGGGCAGCCTAGCAACGTCCTCTAAGCACTGTTGTAAATTTAGGGACTTCTGTCATCTGGATGTGACAATTCATGAAAGAATGGCATAATCTCACTTCTAAACCAAGGAAGACGGCTACAACTGCAAAATTGGCCAACCCAGCAAGCAAAAGGCATGAGATGATGATAATGATGATTATTGAAAATCTATCTGTGTTTCACTTAACTTACATGAGATGTAAACAACAGATACATATACATTGAACCCTGACAAATCTACTGAGCTGCAGCTCCATTTAAATTTGCTGTTTTCAAATATTTTTTTTTACTTTATAGAAATAATCTTTTACTGAAAATTTGAGTTGTTATATTGTAAACTATCTTGATGATAATAATGTTGGCAATTCAAGTAAGAACAAATTAGTTTTGTGAGGAAAAAATTATCACATATAGTGAAGCCAATGATTGACTGACAAAGAAGGAGCTTTGTATAGACCTTTGGTTGATTGCGTCCCATGAGCCGCTCGGCTGTCAACAGTAGAGTCCTGGCTCAGTCTACATTTAGATCTAAGGACCAGGAAAAAATTATAATCATTACTGAATCACAAACATTTTGATGTACAGTAGAATCCCTTTAAACCGAAAGACAGTAAACCGAAAAATACGATGATCCGCAAAGAAATCAAAAGATTTTACAAGTCTCTTCTTTGTCTTTGTAACCAGGTAAAGGTAAAGGTAGTCCCATACTGGACACGAGCCTAGGGGAACAAGGAGCAGGGTCCTTGTTTTTCTAGGCA
>BMAT01009300.1:207705-220751 GCA_019649035.1 Elysia marginata
GGTATAGAGAGATACGAGAGCTAAAACGACTACATTTTCAAAGAAACAGGACGAAACAAGGACAGTGATGAATGAGATGTTAGTAAAGAGAAAAAGAATTGAAAGGACAAAGGGATAGACATAAATACAATGCACGTGTAATTGAACGGAGAAAAATAGTCCTGAATGTAAAAAATTCACTGCCACAAAATAGAGGTTTAGGTTTATAAGTCTTGTAGTTGTACATGCACCTGGTGATCTTTAGATCCCTCAGTCCACGAGGCGTGGGTCTAAATTTGTAGTGAGTGAACTTTAAGGAATACATACAAATGTGGACTATTTTTTGTATTTGGAATTGCATGAGAAATATGAGTTGTCTCGCCGGACAAGAGAGCTCACGTGTCGTCATACGTCAATATTCTACTTGATACCTTCGCCGTATTCTTAGAATAACTTCACGCTAACCACTGTCATTAGCTTCATCCTAGCATGTCTCGAGTCTCTTGTTACCGCAACATCTTTCGCAATCGTCTAAAACACGCATTTTGAGGTCAGATTGTCCTGCTTATAATTCTATCTTGTAGTGTTCCAATTTTAACTCTGATTTCGAACTTGTTTCTCGTTAAATTGTTAACACTGGTCTTTTTTCTGCTCCCTTGTTAAACACTGATTTTTTGTTTTACTCGAATGTCATTGGTAACCTTAAATAAAGGTGTATTCTATTTTAACAAGTCTCTATAAAAGAATCTGAAACATCAAATGCGTGTAACATAAAGACGCAAGCTGTCAAAGGTGAAAGAATAAGCTTGCTCTGACACCTTTGACTAGGCCCAACACCTTATAATTATCGTGGTAAAATCTATCTACTTTACATATATGCTCATTTTTGTCAGAGGATATAGGCCTGCTATTGTTTGCCATGAAGCCAAAGAAAGTAAAATCTTCATACTTTCGGTGCTTTTGTGAGTGTGGGTGTAAACTATTAAATTTTTTCTTGGTTACAAGATAAGACATGCGCTATTGTACACCTTTAAGCAAATGTAACTTGACTCAAATCGTGCTTTTTATTTTTAAGATGTTTACTAATGCAAAATGATGATGAAAGATTACTAACGAAAACACGAAAATGATTCAGTTAAAGACATGTATTGACTCTCGCTACTTATAATATACTGCATCTGAACAACTACTTTATCAGCTCACATTTTAAATGGTTTTGATTTTTCTCTGTTGTTTTTCTTGTTACACAAGCATCTGTGCCGTCCTGTTTAAGGTAATCTATATACAATTAAGACTAAAAAACTAAAATAAAAAATTAACGCCATCTGGATTTCGATCTGTTTCAATTCTACATTTCCTATGACTCGCAGTAGGGTTTAGAGATTTCACACATCAAGGTGTTCGATTCTAATAGTAGGCAGACCTGACACAGATGATTTCAGAGCTTAGCAAGACACGCCTGGAGTGTTTGCTATACATTCAGGCCACTTGATATTCAGTGGAACCTCTCAATAAAGGCAGCCCCTCTTGTGTGGCTTTAAATTTGAGGACAATGCTCATATGGGTAAAGTTATTTTGTTCATGAACTAAGACCCAACCCCCCCTTCTTAGTAAAAGAAAATTTTTACCAATAATTATAACTTTTATTCAGGGGTTCCAGGGTACATGTCGGCCTTTTGCACAAAAATTATATAAAGTAGGGAAAATGAATGCCAAAATCCACTCACTGCATTGTGTATGATCTTTTTATTTGTGTACATAGAAAAAAAGGGCTATAAATTAAACACTAATGCATAAGGAGAAAGTAACTACACACAGATGATATACAATTTAACAGGATTCAAATCAGTTAAATGTATATTACCAAAAATTGTATTTACTGTCAAATGTATAACAATATGTACATGTACAAAGATAACCTATTTATAAAATAGGAAAATGGTTGATATGTAAACAAAAGATAATTTAAAAAAAAAATCCCAATAAATGACCTAAATGTAACTTGTAAACACTGCAGTCTTTATAATATCAATGAAAATTCAATTTATTTCTTGCATTCTTCTATAAACTATAAGCCTCTTTAGCAACAGGTTTTAATCCAAAGAAAAGACCAGGGATACCAAATGGTTTTGAAAAAAAAAAACTGAAGGTAAACTTGGCATTGCATATTGTATTAAAAATGGCATAGTCACATTTTGTGCAATAAACAATAAATGGATGAAAAAAAACCTGAAATAACCTGAAAAAACTTAAATTTGAAGTCCCTGGAACGTTATTAGCTGAATATTTAGACGTTTTATGAAATTGAAAACTGTCGATACAAGGTCTTGATTTATCAAACGCCGCTTGAAAACGTGGAATCTGCTTAACTGCTTATTGGAAAAATATATGTTTTTGCTCCGAGAAGATACAAAACGCACAAACTTTCAAACGCTTATACAAAAGGCTCCACCATATTAGGATTAGGACAAGTGCAAGCAAGTGCAACTCGCTAGATGAAAAACTGAAAAACTGTTTTGTGTGCAATTTCTTTGCTATAAAATTGACAATATCACAAAGATCATGCTAGTGAATACACCATGTTATGACAGACAAACAGTACAAATTTAGTCTAATATAAACAAGTAAATAGTAACATAATGGCAATACAGACAGCGCACACAATTATTAAAAGAAAAAGTTTTTAGTTTCTGAATGTACGAGTTCTAAAAAGAATACTATCTACTGAAAAACATTTTAGGTATAACCTTTGGGAATAAAAGTACATTATATAGCTTTTTCAAGCGCAACAACAAAGGGTTTGACTTTAAATATACTTTATATACAATATGAAAGTGATAAAAAAGACAGAAAAAGAAATAAAAGTCATTATTTACAATAGAAAAACAGGCAAAGATTCAGCCCTTGTTTCCTATCAGGTGAAATTACATGTGCATAAGTATTAGTTACAAACATGAGATCCATACAGTTGAAAAGATGAACTATTCATCTGGCATATGGCTACCCTGAAAACTCTTCTTAGCTATATCAAAATCACATAGTGTGTTTACAAAGCAAATAAAACATCACCCATAAGTCAAATACTCTTTGTTCACATAAACTTTCTACCTATGGATATGACTCTATTTTTTCCAGCTTAAAACAGTATAAACACGTGTCACATACAATTCTTATATGTAAAGTGGAGAGAAAGAAAAAGAATGCCAGATGCAAAATGATATTAAAACATTCACAATCTGGAAAGAATTAAAAATGTTGGAACAGGATTTTTAAAAATTATCTTGCAAAGTTAGCAAACTTTTAGAACTCAAAACTAGCTTTTTTTCTCATTGAACTGTTTTAATGCATTGATATGTCTACTAGTAGAGTGTAGAGTCCTCACAGTTGGGCATACAATAAGAAGGTACAAAACTTTGTGATGGAAAAACTACACTCTGACAAATGAGCCAATTGAATCTATAAGATAATGGACTATGTACACCATAAGTAATATTTAACATGTTTTATCTACCTTTACTTCCCGTAACAAACCTTACACTTACAACTTGTAAAATCAGAGTGTTCCAACACTTGTGAAATCAGAGTGTTCTTAGCAGGTTTGACAAATGTAAAAAGTCAATTCGACTTAACTGTGAGAACTTCTTTGCCAAATGTAATTGCATGTATAGACAGCAAGCTATACAATAAGTTTAAGATAAATATGAAAGTACCACAATAACTTTATTGTCAAAGCTCGTCAAATACCTAAATGTATTCATGGTTTCCTGAAACTTATCTTCCTCATTGATCTAGTTCCAGATGCAACAGTCAAAATTCCAATCAAAGAATAGGTATTGAAACCTGTGGTTGATATCTAAGTTCAAGAGAGGAAACACGGAAAAGTTAATTTCAAATGCATTTTTTTAAATTCAGAGAGGCATAATTTTAAACCACAAAGACAGCTATTGATGAGCATATAGATTTTACTGGTGAAAAAAAATGGTCACAATATGTTGTCTTTATCCACACAAGTGCTATACCACTGCTCTGCATTATCATTTAAATCTGAATAAAAGTATAAAGGAAAAAAGAAATTTTTCATACCATTACAAGAGAGATCAAGATGCCTGTAATTGAAAAAATTAATCTTGGGCATAAACAAGCTTTGTATGTGCACAAATCTCTGCAAACAAATACAATTCCTCAAGACCAAGAAGTAAAAACGTTAAGTACAAATTTAGAATCAAACGACCAACACCTTAACTCTGTCATGAGGCTTTGTCTTCCCTAAAGCACTTGCCTACTTTCCGGTCAGTAAGACAAGCAGCTTCAAACTTTCCTAACTTTCTCCCGAATTGAAAAAAAAATCTAAAACTACAAATTCTTTTTCCACCAACTGCGAATCCAGCGATGCAAATCTAAAATTACAAGCGCTTCAATCTACAAAATTGTCCATATTTTTACTCTCAAATGTATTCTATACTGGTCGAATTAGAAAACAAAATATATATATTAAAACCCTAACTTTGCAACAAACGCTGATAGAGAAAGACTAGTTTAGACAACCAAGGGTTGTTGTTTAGCTCCATTCAGACTACAATTTAACAAGCTGACTTACTACAAAGCAAATCTGAACTGAATATATTTAATAAAAAAAATTAATTTTTGAATGAAAATCTTTCCATTAATGCAGTTACCACTGAACAGGATAAGCCTTATCTTGGCTGAATATTTTGTATAGATAAATATCCAGACTCAATTCAGAAGCACTCAGACATAAGGTGTGGTCTACAAATACTGGATATCTGGCCTTTCAGAAAGCTCTCTGGAAAGCTAAGTCAACCAAGATAAACCAGGTATACCTGGCCCAAGATGTCTCAAAGGTCTGCTGACAACCACAGCCGCAATTGAGACCAAACATAGAGCCAATAAACATTGAAATAAAAAAAATGTGCTTAAAGTTGCATTTTGCTGGCTGGTATTCACAGCCGTAAAAAAGAAAAATCGAGCCAGCTGGGGCGAAAAAGCCCAGGACAATTTACAGCAGTAGCCCTAACAGCTAGCCGGCTAGCCAAGAGACTGCTGAGACCAAGCTCATAGACAAACCTGTTGGACAGGCAACCTTCGATGGGGGACTGAAGGCTTTGAAACAAGCACCAAACTGTGATCCAGGCCTTGGCTCACACAGCTAGAGAGTCCTGCTCACGACTTGGGTTGCAGTACGCGCAAGTTTGACAAGGGTGTTCACTGTTTCTACAACTTGGCCCTGATGGCTGCTTCTGCTGCTTCTGGTTCTGTTGATGTTGGTGGTGCTGTAGCTCTTCCATGCAAGAGCTTTCATCCATCGCTGATGAGGATGACGTTGAGCACGAGGAAGAAGACATTGGTGCTGCTACACACATAGGTGGAGGTAGAGTAGGTGCCTCAGTGGTCAATTCAGATTGAATGATTGACTTTGTGACAGTTTGATTCCTTGATTCTGCACTCATGTTGCCAATGGAAGTATTCACCGCAGCTTTGCAGTTTTGTTTGTAGTAGGGTCCAGTTATCTCTCTGCGGGTCCGCCTTTGTTCCTTGCGCTGAGCAAGCATCATCTGCACACGCTGCATCTTTCCTCGCAACAGAGCATTGTCCGAATTCTCTTCAACATCTGAGGCAGGTGTGTTGGTGGGAGCAGCCACTGCTACAGGGCTAACCTTTGACAGATGGCTAGAAACGGGAGGTGATGCTCTTGGCTTGGTTTGCACTAAAGTTTGGAGGGAAAAAAAAAGGAAGGTTGAACTCTTTTTAGTTTAATGCGGGGTATGTAGAGGTTAAAGAAAGAAATATTTGCAAACAAAAAAGATTGTACTTTGCCAAAACGGTAGCGAAAAATATTACCATTTTAAAATTTGGTGACGTACCCAGTACCACGTCAATGCATTTGATTCTGTCTTCATAAATATGCAGTTCAAGCAGTAGCAACACAAACTGCGTCATAATATCGAACAAAATATACATGCCATCGATGATTCAGACTTAATAACATGTTCATCAAAACAAACTTGTTCTATTTTAAAAAATGCAAACCAGCAGTAACAGATCGCCCTTCCACGCCCGTCAAAAAGCGACGTCATCTACATCCCGCCTTCAATATGTTTGTACTCATTGCAATGAAGACCAGGCTAATTAACCATACACTCAGATGGTTAAAAATACTCCTATGTCTTACCTAAATCTGAGCTAAAAAAATATACTAAACGAATAATTTGACAAAAGGCTAAACCGACCAAACCATTTCGGGACCTTTCACCATTCAGCACTATATTGACACTCCCAGGAGGAAACATATGATAGTAACTAATAGGTAAGTGTCCGCGAAGCATGCGTAACGTCAGTATTTTAGACAGTTGTCTGGCGTGCTTGCAACTTTGTTAAAAATGAACACTAGTTACCACCTCTCAGAAATGTAATTGAGTAACACGGATCTTTGCTTAACGAGAAATGAGAGAGAGAGAGAGAGAGAGAGAGAGAGAGAGAGAGAGAGGCAGACAGACAGAGTTTAACTGAGGGTAAGAGAGAAACATATAGAGAGAAAGAAAGAAAGAAAGCTAAGGACAGAGAGAGATAGACAGACAAACAGCGAGAGAGACTGAGATTGAGAGAGAGGGACAGACAGAAAGGGTAAGAGAGAGACGTAGGGACAGAAAGACAGAGGAGAGAAAGAGAGAGGAAGCTAAAGAGAAAGATAGACTGAGATGAAGAGAGAGGGGAGAGAGAGAGAGAGAGAGAGAGAGAGAGAGAGAGAGAGAGAGAGAGAGAGAGAGAGAGAGAGAACAAACACTATGTGAACATTGCAATTAAAGGGGCAGAATTTAATCATAATTCTTAACAAAGGAAATATAAAACACTGACGGGCACATCACGTAAGACCACGTCACACATTGATTTGAAACGGAAAAAATCCCCAAGTATCACATGTCTTGGATTTCCCCATAAACTTTTTAAATTTTACTGTAGGCCTTGAAAACCAAGGAAAGCTACAGCAACTGGGCGTTTGGGGTATGATGATTAAACCTGACAATGAACACCAGCTGTCACACGTATCACCTCAACCATGTTTGTATCTTCGCAACTTCATGAATGCTTATTTAAATAAGCGTGACTCACTATCATGACCGCATTCTCGGTTTATACCTCACACATTGACTATTTCGCGATGCGGCACTAACAAAATGCAAATATTAAGGCGTTTCATGTTTCAATAATTATGCTTTAGTAACTCTGCAATAATTCGACCACAGGAACGGATAAAATTAAGTTTGCCAATGGATTCAGATTTCGGTTTTGGTAGTCTGGAGTACTACTTGCAGGCCGAGCATGTAACTAATATACGTCCATGCATGGTTCTTGTGTTCTCATGCGTGCTTTGAGAATGAGACATCTATATCAACATTTCTGGTATATTACCTTATCTCCTTATAGACACACATGGAGAGAAGCAACATGAAGCATAAAGTTACGTGAGAGAAAAAAAAAGTTCATAATAAGTTAATTTTGAAAAGCAATGTAACCAAGCTTCTTGCAAAGGAAAAGAACGTAAGAACAACCAAATAAATTCGAAAGGTTTAATCAAGGAAAACTGTAACAAATAATTAAAAGTCAAACTGATCAACGTTTCATGCTTTCATTCTCAAAGAAGCCTGGCCTAATGTACTTGATATCGTGCATGTCATCAGAGCATTTAATTAAATACATGCTTTGAATATCAATGTCCCATCAGACAGTAACGTGAGATATTACAAGTCACACAGTTACAATGTGAGTCAATAGTCTCACCTGCTGATGTTCTTGCTGTGGGGCTGGGCGGGGGCGTCAGGACACTCATTGGTTTCTGCTGGACACTTGGGACTTTGCTGTCCGTCCTGGTGGTCGCATCTGCAGCTTGTGCTGCCTGGGGCTGAGGTTGGGGTTGGGAGGGGGCAGCCACCAGGAGGTCATTCAGTATATGGAGGATGGTGTTCACACTGCGCCGTGGTCGGCCCTGACCGTCTTGCAGGGAGGGGTCCAGCGTACCTGGTTAGGGATTACACAGATATGATGCCTTTAGCTACAGATTAAAAAAATATTGCCTTGTGCTTAACATGAAATATCGGGTTATAGGACTGTTGAAGTCAGATGTGGGAAAGTTTAACAACAACAAAACAAAAGAAACCTTAAACATACTACCCGCGTCATTTCAACTACTATCTAGTAAGAAGGCAAGCGTTTTTTTGACATTACACTTTGCAACGTAGACAATTTAGTGAGTTAAAGCGTCTTATGATCTTGTTTGATTGATCATATCTGCACGATCATCCACCTATAACTGGCTAAAGTATTCCACTGTCAATTGAGTCCTCCACACCAACAGTTAACAAGAGACGTCTTTAATAAACTACACGAACAACACATGCTCAATATAACCATGTTTGTCAAAATATAAAGTGTAATCTAATGAATCACCTTCATGAGAACTGAATATATTTAATTTAAGTGGGCACACCTTAAGTCGAAAAATCGAAAATGTATAAAGCTCACAGAGTAATGCATGCGGTGCCTTATGAAATGGCAACAAATCTGAACTCACCTTGAAATGTTCCACTGTATATACCTCTGCCCAGGGATCTCATGGAGTCAATAATGGCGCCAGGGCTGGGTGGCGGAGACAGAGGAGCACTTGCACTGACAGGGATGGACGACAGGGCGCTTGTGGTGTCTGTGCCATGAGGGGCTTCGGTGGTTACTGGAGGGGGAGGAAGCGGAAACGCAGTGGTGGCTGGGTGGGTCCGCTGCCGCGCCTGTCGGGCGGAGGCAGTGCTTGAAGATGTGGGAGGAGCCGGGGAAGCAGGGGGTGTGTCCAGGCCTGCTGCGGCTTCGGTGGGAGGTCGCAACCCAGAATAAGTGGTTGGCAGATTCTAAAAGATAAAATCCAGGAAACGAGGAGTGGAATTAATGGTTACTCCATAGGCAATGGTTTATGATAGCTAATGGCTTCCTAAACTGAACATTTACATGGTGTTACTTTTTAAGCAATGATGGACTTGTGGAGAAAACAGATATAAAAAAAAAACATATTAGTATGTGCAATTATATCATTAGCAGCAATCATGGAAGTACTAAAAACGTGAAGAAGTATTTCAAAAGATTTTCAGAAAGCAACAAGTTTTTTTTTTGTAAACCATCACATGCAGACTTACCCGTGAAGCTAGCTGACCACTGCAGTTCAACTCTTGCAAGCGGTTCAAACGCTGAGACAGACAACGCCTAGCCTCTGCAAATGCTGAAGTCGAGTTCAAGGTCACGGCTGACGGTGACTGGTGTGGCCTCTGCTGTTCTTGGACCTGAGGAGCACCCCTGCTGTTGGCAGCCGTGTCCATGCTATTTGCTGGAGTTCCTACTTGAGGGCTAGCAGATGGATTTGTTGTATTCCTCTGAGGGGCTGGGTGAAGCATAGATAGTTGCAGCTGGACAAACACCATGTTCTCCCCCATGCGGATAGCTAGCATGAGAGGGCTGCGGCCTGAGAGGAAATCGTTCACCTGGTTGGACGAGAAGGCATAACTAGGTTATAGTGTTATAGACGTGATTAAAGGAGCGACTGCAAATAATTATAAGAAAGGAGTCTGTAGTTAATTTGGAACCCATGATTGCATTTTAAAAATCAAAACATTATAATTTTTAAAATCAGAAATAACACACATGGCACGCTCGTAACCTCTGTGAGGTAACCACGATGCCTCAATTTAAGACTATCAAAATGAGCTTACGCTTATAGAATGAATTTTCACGGACATTTATGACCCGAACCGTAAGACTGGCGGTGTATGTTACTTATTACTAAAATACCGATCTATATTGATTCTAGGAGCATAGCCTATTTACCTGTGTTTCTGTGAGATTTTCCAAAGCCTGGATGATACTACGATCTGATCGATTGATCTGGAATTCAAGAGGGGAAAAGTAAAAATTATCAATCTGTCAATCAAGTAGTTTATGAAATTTAGAAACATTTGTTAAGCTAGGTTGCTTCCTTTTTTGCTACGCACATAGCAAAGTAGCACTCATTATTATTGACGCTAAAATACATGTTATCATTTGCAAAAAATTATTTGTCTGTGTTGGTTCAACTGATATAATATTACTGCTCATTTATGCCATTGAGCCACCACACCCGTTCACAGGATTGTGCGCACCAACACGTTCTTTAGTCTCTACAGTGGGTGGTTCAACCGTGCCCACTAGCGACAGTCTTTGTTTCATGGCCATGTGCTCAGTCGGTGCAGTCATTTGCATGGATAATGAAGATATCTATCATTTCTGCATCGGCTCGTGGTAGCTGTAACTTCTAACCTCGCATACTTTTATGGGCCACAGCCAAGTGTAGGCCAACCAAGCTAAGAGCCAGCGAGGTTTTAAAGTCAAACCAGATGTCGACAACACTTTAGATTAAAATAAAATAACCCTGCACTTGGCTTTTTATTTGAGACAAACACCAAGATTTTACGTAGTTCCTTTCCCTTCCCAACCGAGGTAAACAAGTATGGTTTTAACAACCCTTGAAGAAAAATAAAGTAAAACGGAAAAAAAAAACCCAAAACATTACCCCCTTTAATGTAACAAGCGCAGTAGACCCGCTCTATCTACTTAACTAGGTCAGTGGGTCAGATCTTTATTTTTTTGCCGCCTGGCCTGAAGCGTCACAGGATTCCCAGACGATGACGTCAGTACCACTAAAGTGTTTCGCCGCTGGATTTTTCTCCCTTTGATCATTTACAGCGATAGAATGGATGGGGTATCGATTAGGGAGTGCTTCCCGGGGATAAAAAACTTGTACGATTTCAGGCCCTATCTTCATTTAACTCAAACAAACCAGCCTTTATATCAGTGAAGAGAATGAATGAATCACCAAAGCTCGTTTTACGTTAAAATAAGCGTATGTCATTGTCTTTATCTTTCAGTTGGTAAGAGGTTGGATAAAACAAAAAAAAACGGTAACTGTTTTGAAAGATAGGCCTGTGCTCTGCATACTTTTTCTCCTCATCTTCACCTCACTCCCTTCAACTATAAAACTCCGCATGTATCTCAATCATGATCCAATCCTGAGCGAATACATCCCTTTAACACTCGACACGACCACACATTCTTGTTCAATTCAACAACTGTTTTTTTAGACCCTACGAGATTTGAACAGGTAATTGTCTTTAAATTAGTCATAGATCTGCAAGCTTTAGTCAGTCTTATTGGTACAAATCGAACTTTTAGCTTGTTACTGCGATCAGCAGTTTTTATTACATGAAATTGGACAATAATCAAATAACATATGAACTGTTTCTGGTCTTGTTAAACCTTTGCACAATTAACATAAAATATTGATACAAAACATAAAAAGTTACACCTACCTCCAAAAACAGATAGTTTAACATAAACAACAAAACCCTTCTCTTTCGCTGGCACTTAATATTCAAACATTTCTTATCCAACCAAATCGATTAAAAAAACAAACCAAAAGCACGGGCATTGTCTAGCTACATCAGCATCAGTGATATTTCGTTTTCTTTGGTCACTGAACTCAAGATTTTTACTGACCGAACACTTTTACTACACGCAGCATATTGCTCCAGGAAGATCATTATCGGTTTCTTCCATATTGTTAATATTTCACTGACAAAATCTGAGGGTGCCACAGTCTGTCACAACCCCAGGCGGTCAACTCAGACATGATGAGCGACCCACCGACCCACCAAGATGTAAACCGAGCCCTGGGGCGCCAAGAACGACCCTCAGATACTGTTGCAACACTAACGACCCGCACCTTTTCTCGAAAATGACATTTGTTTTGACATTTAGCTCTTAAAGGCATTTTTTTCTTATTTCATTATTGTTTCGCCATTTAAAGAAAACTTGGCTCTAGCACAGCATGGGCAGGTTTCTCGAAAAATGAGGAGACTTTTCCTCTGTGACCTTCAGAATTAAAATTTAGATTCATTATTAAAAAGCTGTGGCTGCTTATAGGAAAACTATGCATTTCAGAATATGTGAGGTTCTTGACATTCTGCATTCCCCAGTGCATTAAGTTTTTTTCACTGAATGAAATGCTTTTTAAACTCCAAAAGCAACATGTATGAGAAAAAAATAAATTTGATTCGGCCTGCCTGTAGCAAAGTGAAACCAGGCCTTTGCATACCCGTTTGGAACAAGACAGAATTGAACTGACTGAACAACATTAACACACTCCAGTTTCGAACCCGCGACAAAAAAAATGTAATATGAGAATCAAAACTTTTAGCCAACGGCAAGGGCAACCCTTGAAGAAGAAGAAGAAGAAGAAGAAGAAGAAGAAGAAGAAGAAGAAGAAGAAGAAGAAGAAGAAGAAGAAGAAGAACGTTGGCAAAGAGGAAAGAGGAGCGGGAGAAAATTGAGTATGAAGTTCACGACCCAGATACCAATTTTTTTTCCAGCAAAACACACCCAAGTCAATCCCTTTGCAGCTGAGAAACAAAGCTCAACGCCCGGTTTTCTCGAGGTGAGTACACTTTCCCAACGTGTAATAAAGTTATTGCGTGAGGGATATCTCTAGTGATGACTCACTCCCACCGCCTGTCCAAGCTGTGACGCCGTTGCGACAACACCAGGGCAGCCCTAACCGACTAGTAAGAGACGTGCTATCGCTAAGGTTAATAACGCAGGCGCCCAGCATGCTTGGGATGCAGGGAGAGAGAGAGAGAGAGAGAGAGAGAGAGAGAGAGAGAGAGAGGTGGGCGGTGGATGCTGTGGGCTCTCCTGAGGACGTCTAACCTTTGGGTCACGTTTCTTTATTTATTCATTACACTTCTTCAGACTGATCAGCAAGCTATTTTTTTTTCAGTTGGTAAGAGGTTGGATAAAACAAAAAAAAAAAAACGGTAACTGTTTTGAAAGATAGGCCTGTGCTCTGCATACTTTTTCTCCTCATCTTCACCTCACTCCCTTCAACTATAAAACTCCGCATGTATCTCAATCATGATCCAATCCTGAGCGAATACATCCCTTTAACACTCGACACGACCACACATTCTTGTTCAATTCAA
>BMAT01009300.1:227350-245195 GCA_019649035.1 Elysia marginata
GAGAGAGAGAGAGAGAGAGAGAGAAAGAATGAGAGAGAGAGGAGAGATAGATAGATAGAAAGAAAGAGAAAGAGAGAGAGAGAGAGAGGAGAGATAGATAGATAGATAGAAAGAAAGAGAAAGAGAAAGAGAGAGAGAGAGAGAGAGAGAGAGAGAGAGAGAAGAAGAAGAAGAAGAAGAAAAATAACAGCATTTACGAACTGTCCACCATTTCAGGCACGATCACAGACATACGGGTATGAACGTAGGGAAACCAAAAACAACAAACATGACTGTGTGTATAGGTGGCAGGGCTCTGTTGTATGGTAGCCGCGGTCGCCTTCAGTGACTGCCTTGCACTGAACAGTACCCTCCTGAGAGTCTGTTGGAATGACGTCAAACGCTGTTGCTATGACCAGCAATATCACGCCGATACGATTCCTTAGGGTTTTTGATTTATCGACGGGTGGCTAAGCAAGAGGCTGGTTGAAATTCTAAATTTTATACAATGATCTAAGCTTGGACACAAACACACACAGAACACAATTTTCATACATGTATTCAAATGGAAAGAATTTAAGCATGTAACCACGGTGGGTGAATAAACGTGCATGAGTATTCAGATCTACATGAGAGAAGTTCTCTTGCGTATTTAAATTTGAAAAAAAAAAAAAACAGCGTTTCAATAGAACGCCATTTGAAGGCAAATCTAGGTTACAAAAAAAGAAAAAAAATGCGGGGGCCGTGAAGGTTAAAAAATGAATAAGGGACAAGCATTTGAAAAGAAGTTACAGGGGAACCAATTGATAAAAATTTAACCAGTGGAATAATACTTTGAAGAAGAAGCAGAAGACGAAGAAGAAGAATAAGAAATATTAAGAAGAAGAGCAGATGTAAAAACGTGCAAATACTTGACAGAGAGATCTTGGATTAACATGATGCAATCATGAAACTTTTCTACTTGGATTTGGATAATAAACAAACAGAATTAAACTGCACTCACCAAGACTAGGTTCAAAATAGCGTCTTTCAATACACCACACCATATTAAAATACATGATAGATTACAAGCTTACTGCACAGACCCCTCCCCCCGCACCCCCCCCCCTCAATCTTTCACTAACTCTCTCTCTCTGTCTCTCTCCCACCCCTTTTCACTATTATAAGACAGAGAAAATTCTCGGGATTTTTTTCTTCAAAATTAATTCTCTTTCTTCAATGTGTCTGTCTATCTAGACTATCAGGAGAAACATTTGTCCCACACTCTTCTCTCTAATCTCCCTCTTTCTATCTCTATTCGTCCCTTTTTGCTGTCTCCATTATAGTCGAACTCAATGAGACGAGGCAATGACGTCAAAGCTTGTCCTAACGATCGGATTCTTAGTCAACAAAGGGCATGCTCGCATGGCACAGCCGTCTTTTATTGTGGGCAGCACAGCGAGCTCGTGCACTCACACGCCAAAGCTATTGAAATCAGCGCCAACTCAACTCTACCAATTTTCTGTAAGTTTAAAGTGCAGAAAATATTCTTCATATAATTACAATTAACTTTTTTTAAAACTAGCGATGTAGCAGTATTCAATGCAAAAATCATCATTACCAAATACAACAAGCTCGTGCACTCACACGCCAAAGCTATTGAAATCAGCGCCAACTCAACTCTACCAATTTTCTGTAAGTTTTAAGTGCAGAAAATATTCTTCATATAATTACAATTAACTTTTTTTTAAACAAGTGATGTAGCAGTATTCAATGCAAAAATCATCATTACCAAATACAACAAGCTCGTGCACTCACACGCCAAAGCTATTGAAATCAGCGCCAACTCAACTCTACCAATTTTCTGTAAGTTTTAAGTGCAGAAAATATTCTTCATATAATTGCAATTCCCTTTTATAGCTTGCGATGTAGCAGTATTCAGTGCAAAAATCATCATTACCAAATTGTCCACAACGACTGTCAATTTTACACTATAGCGTGTTTGTTAATCACCCAACTATTATTTTTTTTTTCATAAAGAAAGACAGTTCTTACAACTTGACGTCCAGCTAAATCTCCAGTATAAAGGACTGGTATTCATTGGCTCAAACTAAAGAACCGTGTTATCTGTGCTGAGATAACCAGCACCTGGTCTTGTGACCTGACCTAACCGACTGACGTCATCACAGCTCACAATGATTAGAAGAACACCGACGCAACTTTAATTAATACCTATCGTCACTCCAGAATAAACGTTCGATTCGATAGTTCTTTACAAAAGGTTGGTGGGAGACAAGCTTAATGTCTGACTTCGACACAAAAAGGTATTGAGACACAAACAAATCATGGGGGATTACTAAGTTGATAAGACAATAATAATCTAAAAATATATTGATTATAGACAAACAATCAATGTGTTCTGACTTGACTTTAAGGCAAGTCGCAAAGTACAATCACCCGTCTAGCCACCGGCAACAACAACAAAAAAAAATACAAAAACACACACAAACATCATCAACCTTTTTAATGTATGGAAAAGGCAATTAGGGCTAGATTTCTGCATTGTCCCTCGCGGTGGCATTAAATAAAGGTAAATGAATCGAATGAACGGATAGAAAAAAAATGTCACTAATTGAACCTATGTCTTCCAATGTAATTAGGATTTGGCTTGTTTATAGGATTTCGAAGGGCTTAAAGAAAAGAGCGTAAATAAAGTATGAATTAAGAATGAATAAGGTTGAGAGGTATGGGGAGAAATAAAAAAAAAAAGTGTTATGTGAAGATCTATAAAATAAACGAGATAGACGGGAAGAAAAAAGGAGGAGTAGGCCGACCAGCACAATTTTTTAGACTTATGATAAAAACTTAAAAATGAAGTAGGATGATGAGCAGAACTCAACCATGAAATAATGCTCGAACCAAGATGAATGTGACGCAAATATTGTGGATGTCGACATCGCAAACCAGCGGTTGCCGTTCCGTGAAACTTTGGAGCACAATGATTATTATTATGAATACCTGAGAACGACAGTATACGAATACATTGTTGTTACTTCATTTTCCTAACACGATTTTAATTGAGCTTATTATTCCTCCACATTAACTCACTCCGACAGAGGTGTGTGAGACTCCTTGGATTTAAATTATATATTATGAAGTTTACCGTGTTACAAGATCAGACACCCTATCTGACCATCAGTCTTTGTGCATGCCTGCTGGTCGCTGATATAACTAGAGAGTCCTTGTAATTTTATTGAAATTTATCGTGTAGAGCGTAGGATCTGTGCTTTTTATTTGAAAAAGAGAAAACAAGGGGTAAAAACGAAAGCTGTGCGACCTCTTTGTCTTCCTGTTGAAGGAAATTTGAGTCTACTTCACGTGTAAAGCTTCTGCCGTGCCGATGTGTGCCAGTCAAACAGCTGTTGCGGTTCGTTTAGAACATTGACCATAAATGGCAATGGGTAAAAAGCTGTGTCGCAATGCCTTAAGTGCAGGGCTGCAGACACACCACGCGTCGTTACTCCCGGCCCTGCTCCAGATCTAGTTTAGGATTAACGAACCGCGAAACAGTTTGAGAAAGAGCCCATTGTTCAAGACATCCCTAAACTTTAGCAACGAAATTATGCTTTCCATTCCATCTAAGATAGAGAGAGGTCAGACACTCAGATGGAATAACGATAATAGATAACACACACATAGATAACGATACAAACTTTAATAGACCTTCCACAAAAACGAACCAAAAGATGTAAAATGAATGATTAAGTATTGTCCAAATACAACTGTAAATAGTTAGATACATTACATTCTTCTCCTACTTCCTTTTTTTTTCCCTCCAAGTGGGAGATGTATATATTTTACACTAAAAAGGTCACGGGCTTCAGTTAGGGCTAGGCCGAGTGTCAACAAAGATATCTGACACCCACAGGAATTGCGTGAGTTGAAGCCATCATCGTTTCTCAAGTATCAGTACGCTTTCGGGTTCGAGAACAGTTTGGCTTCATTGTCAGAGAGATGCCTGGCATTGTCAGAGAGATAGAGAGATAGAGATAGAGAGAGAGAGAGAGAGAGAGAGAGAGATATGCCTGTCATCGCAAGATGGATCTGGTCACGGAACACAGCCACAAAAAGTTCTGAAGGAAAAAAAAAAGCTTACTGGTCTACCGTCTCGAGGGGTGATAAGTTATGACCACAGATCTTTGCTGGTTGCGACATACGCCATGGTTTCTACAGCAGCAGATTTGGAAAAAACGTACAGAAGTACCCAGAGCTGGGGTGAGGCAAAATTAGGCCAGGACAGTTTTGGAGATTTGCATTAGTGAAGTTGTTTTTGTTTATTAGTCTAAATGATCGTGAATGGAAAATTGGGACTCACACTGAAATACGTTCGCTATGTGCATGCTAGATTATAAAAATAACGCAAGCCTGGAAATTACCTTTACATTGTCTCAAATATACCACCAAATAACCATATAATAACAGTCTCTTTCTGAAAGTTTAAAAGAAAATATCCATAGCCATCTCAGACGAAAACGAAATAATTGACCTAATTATGAAACGCATTGTGCTGTCTAGAAAAATCATGTAAAGAATTGCTTTTCTTTTTATTTTTTTAAACAAATGAACCAAACCTACTTGAAAATTATGCTTTCTGATCTTTGCCTGCGTGCGTGAGGAAGGTGTTAAATGGTTTAAAAATAAGGAGAGCACAACTCGTAGCAGAGAAGATAACACAGTTTTGAGCCTTTTCATTTCATACCAAATACACATTATGAACTATAACTAACATGGATGTGTGGGAGAAAACCTTTGAAACGCTCGTGGGTGTGTTTGGTGTTTCACCTGCACACTGAGGTATTTCCCTTAAGCTTCTACGATTTAATCAGCCTTCTTACCTACCTAACCCCCTTCCTCCCCTATCCCTACCTCCGCATTTCCTCTCACCTCCTGCCTTCAGTACTACCTACACCTCCCAGCGGCATATTAATGTTGCTTACCTCAGGTTTTACGCTTCATTGATAGAATAATAACCTCCGACAGACCACGGTAAGCCTGGAGCCCGGAACGGAGCAACGCAGTTAACTCTATTGCTTAATTCCTTCCCAAATCTTAGTGGCAGTGCCAATGCTGCGCAGTTATAATTACTATTTTACTATATTCTTGCGACATCGTCATCACGGTGAACTGGGTCGACCTTCGAAATTCTGCTGACTCTGGGCGCATTCAATTGTTGTTATCTTCAGCCCCCACAAATCCAGGCGCGTCTTTCTCAATGTCCTTTAAACTGTATCAAATAGCTTTATCTAACTTTATAGATAAGCTATGATATTGCAATTCTTGACAATTTCATAATCGCCTCTGACGGTTTTCCACAATGGATTTTGTATTGACTTAAAAAAATCTGGGAGAAAACCATTATTTGGTGGTTTACTCTCAGTTAGAGGCGAAATTATCGTTTGCCCTATAAATAAAATATCTGAAGTTGAAGATTACACTTTAAAAAAGAGAAGTAAAAAAAAACAAAAAACCCACGGGTACGATGAGGTGGTTGGTGAGAAACGAGAATAGTCAGCTGTAGTTTTCTAATTCCTATTCTTATAAAAAAAATAAACAAGCCAGGCACGAAAACATATTATTAACTCCAAGTTCTTCTATACAGTAAGTGGCCTAAAAATGTGAGCACATTGTGAAACTACATGTAGTTTTGTGTTCATGCGGTATTCTCAGCAGTGCAATACTTCAAAAGTTATGAGAAATACTCGCACAATCAAGAAAGTACTGCATGTTAACCCTTAAGAAGCGTTTGTAGAGTAGCGACGAATTCGTTCCCCCCTTGATCGGGAGCCATGCTTCTTTTTTATATTTATTTCATAATACGCTCTGCAAAGTTTTTGAATCAATTATGGCCACCGAATCCAAACCGTGAGTTATTATAGGTACATGACAAGTCATGTAGATGGTCAATATTAACATTTGCGCGTACGCTGGGCTCAGTCCGATAATCACAACGAACTTCGTAATCGTTAAGACATCAGTGCACTCTTACAGGCACTTGTAGTCAAAAATTACGTAGGTGTGTTATACAGCGATTGGAGGGCGTGTGAAATGTGTGGGAAGGCAAGCTCAAAGTGATCAAAAAGTAAGAGGAATGATTTAAAGACTTTCGTATAAAAAAACAACAAACCAGCAACTGACGTTAATGCGATCCAGCCTTTTCTGAGAGGTCAGTGCTCTCCAAAGTGGTTTGAGTGGAAACTAAACAGTAATTAAGGTAATGGTAGCGTACATTTGAACTATCGATCTTTCGTTGACGGTTTAAAGCGGCTGCTTGTTGCATGAGAAGATCCACTACCCTAACTACATTGACTGATAGTCTGCCGAATATGCCTTTAATGCGCATAAAGATGCTCTATAGGCCATTAGCTGTGGAATCTTGTCTTTATTACATTAAAACATTCAACGTAAAACGCTAGTCAGCAATACATTGAAGGTACTATTGAACACGCTGAGAACATAACAACGTTAACGTCTGCACCATCTGCGCTTTATTTTTAATTTTTTTAACCCTACAGTTTTGAGCTTACAAAACTAACCACGAAAAAACAAAAACTAATTTGATATTGAACTTTACCCCCACCCTTCTCTCTCTCTCACACACACGCACAGCTTACAGACACAAAAGTACACGCAATCAAGACCACTTACGGCAACCAATCACAGCTAACTCTGAAGCACCTGCAGGTAAAGTACATTACTACTCGGACTCAAGATGTCCACCCTAGAATCTCCAATGACCACTTGTACAGGAACCCGAACTGCCAATTAGATTCTAGGACAAGGAAAAGCCAATTGCACGATTTTACAGGATAGAGTGTTTTTCTTTCTAACAAAGCATGGGACCATTTTGCAATGTATAGGCCTTATACAATCTTAAAAATTTAAACTCAGACAAAGCAAGTTATAACAAGCAATCACTACGTCCTAACCTCTTGATTTGGTAACTTAGCATGTAGATAAAATGGACATAATAAAGATCTAGTTTTATTTCAATTTTTTAACATATATAGCAGTGCTCACAGAGATTTTTCGTTTCCAACTCTAGAGTGTGAAAATTTCCAAGCTCGGAGGCGGCTTTATGATGGTTCACACTAAATTGATTACCATCAATGTTCAAGTGTTGAGATGACAGTAATAATTATGTCACTGTCGTCACGGACACTTTTGCTGTAATTAATTTCTCATAAATCAGGGAAAACTGTCTGATTGGGCAATCGCCTTGCCCGGTACTCTTTTCAAACACCTCACGAACCGAGGCGTTTGTCTGTTACTGGTTCGTTCCCGACGTGATTAGTATAGAGGTTAACTCATGTAGAATAAAACGAGGACACAGTTTTTGTGAACTGATTGAAAGAGACAGCATTACTATTTGACTTCAAACTAACAATACCATGACAAGGAGAGAGAGAGAGAGAGAGAGAGAGAGAGAGAGAGAGAGAGGGGGGGGGGGGGGGGGGGGGGGGAAGGGATAGGAAGCGCAATTATTGCTAAATAATGTCTTTCTCTTCTATGATTACATGTACACCTTTTTCTTGAATATTTTTACCCTTTTTTACTCTGCTTGATATATTTTCCGTTTCTTCCTTTAAAAAGTCAACTAGACATAGAGTTCAATACAACCATTGCCATGTGAAGTTAAATCTCTTCTTTAATTTTAACCGTTTATTGGGCTAACAAGAATTAGGAACTGGATATACTATTATGGGCAGCAGAAGCAATCCTAAGACAAAGGGAGGTCTTATCAAAAGTCACCTCACGCACTTGGCCGCTGAGGGCCCTTAAACGTCAGCACAGTAAAATAGCCACGATAGGCTGGCTGGCTGACTGGACTTTACACACTGCATTGCTGTCACTGACCTTTGCGTAGAGGTCAAGCTTTCCCAGGCCAGCCACCACATAGCCTGATCTAGCCAGGGATAGATAGATCATGGCCAGGTAAGTTTCGGCTGTTTTGGCCGGTCGGTCAGTGGAGTTCATCAGAAGGTCAGGGGTCATCCCTCGCCACGAGCACTTCATCTGCCCCCCCCCCCTCCCCACACACACCTTTCTCTCTAACTCTCTTCCTAGCTCTATATTCAACTTCGCAACAATGTGTGTGGGCTGTTACACGTAGATCTAGATCTAGGTTGCGCTTGGTCTTCACGATGGAGTTAGATTAATTCTATGGCCCTTTCTTTTCATGGTCGGTGAGGTCAAGATTGGATAACTCGACCCTCCAACCAGACTATAATTATTGCTAAATAGTTGACGGGCATAACGAAATCATCGCTTTATGAACAATGGTACCTCCAATTAAATATTCTAATGAAGTTTTGCAATAGCGATCAGTTATTGAGTTGTGCACTGCACTGTCGAAATTATCTTTGCCTGGTGCCCGAATTAATAGTTTATGAGTGATGACTTCCACTATAAAAATTGACTCTGAAATCTCAACAAAGTAGGCTGTATGACAACAATCAAATACACAACATCAGCTAAGTCATGGAAACGTGAAATAAAGCATGGAAACAAGTTTCCAACACAAAGTTTCCAACACAAGCGCTTTTGGATCATGGATGTTTTATACTTCAGTTAATGCCAAATGCAAGCGATGTAAGATTGTGGAGAGAGAGAGAAAAACTGCTTCGTAAAACATCAAAACAAAAATTTAAGACAGTGCGGTGCTAGCAAAATGGTACAATTTACAAGGGAAGAAAAACAAACTTGAGAAAAACTCTCAGGTCTATAGATCTATGCTATCCTTGTGCGTGCGTCATACTATCGGAACAGACTAGCCTAAACCTTGCGCTCAAAACTTAAAAGTGTGTGGGCGCGCCCTCGTTCTTCACCCTATCCCTCCTCCCAGCTGTAGATCTAGTAATGCTTCACTGGCCGCATTTTTTGGCCCGTGTCCCGAGCTAGACAAGTACCGTTTGTGGAATGTTTACATCCCCTAAGCTGCTCGAGGTTGCTTGTACTGAGAGGCCAAGCAGCGAGCCTGCGCCTTTCTCTCAGCATAATTTAGGTTCACCGAAATCTATCACTGGGTCAAAGGTCGTTGGTGCACGACCGAGCAACACAAAGAATTTTCAACTCTGAAATCTCTGTCGGTTATCAGTGTATCATTGCTCTGATTAGGTGTGTTTTTCTTCGACTACATGGATTATTTCAAAACAAGAGAGAGAGAGAGAGAGAGAGAGAGAGACAGTTCAGATCGACCCGATCATATGCACAGCTTTTCTTTGTTTTGAATAGTAAAACACTTGCATAAAAACCACTCGGCCGACACCCAGTATCAACTTCTGTCATAGATGTGGCGTTTCTGATACTATTTTTATCTCACCAAACTTGCCTCTGTGACTTGTTAGTGTGTGTGTGTGTGTGTGATCGCTTGCTCTTCATTTTTTTAGTGTCGGCCAGCATTCTATGCTTTGATAATATTAATTCAATAATATCCACACAAAAAAAACAAGGCTCGGTGGGGCTAATACATACATCATAGCAGCATTAAGTTACATTCCTAATACTTGAAACCGTTGTAAAAGACAAACATTATTTAAAAAATCAGAGAGACCAAGCAGAGTGCAATAACTGATTTATTGGTAAAATTTTATTATCAGATATCTTTCTCTTCTAGTATCCCCCACAAGCTTTAGTTTCAAGTCACGCAAAAGCTAGATCTGGGTGAAATTCCTAGTCCACAAAGTGGGCCGATATTTATCTAAATTCCTTAATTGGAATCTACCCCAAATTTCTTGGTAAGAAAGCTTAGGGTCTAGATCTAATCTAGGTTATAATTTTCAGTTTGATAGCGCCTTAAAACTAAGAACTAATGCACTCATCAACTTTAGGAAACTTTTAAGGAAACTTAAGCAAACTTGCAAAGGTGCCTCTAGATTGGGATATAAGACTATAAATCTATGATCGACTTAGAGAGAGTGACTGGAAAGACACAATCTATTATCTAGACAGCAGATAGAAATATGGGAAGGAAAAAAAAGAGAGATTAAGAAAAAGACCAAAGAGGAACAAAGGCGGCAAAGTTTGGTGTTAAGTTTCCTAAACTGTACTTACTTGTCTTTGTAAATCAATGAGATTTTGGAAGGAGAGACACGTAATTTTCGAGCAAGTGCAGCCTTTAGACCGAAAACTGTCTCTCTTGGGGACACTGATATTTCCATACGTCCACCAGTCGTGGGACACACAAAAAGGCGAATACAACCGGGCCTCCTTCTAGCTGACCTTACTCGTGAAACAGACTTTTTATTGGACACATGAAACTTTCTTTCCATCCTTCTCACTGGTCGCAGCAAAAAAATGAAAATCCACACAAAAAGTCCCGTGTTGAAAACACAGCTGCAAGAATTACTAATCTATAAGAGAAAAACTTTTAGAAATCGTAGGCCTATCTACTAGAGTCTGGTCTAGATTTGATGTGATTCAAGCAAATTCGTAGTGGACTACCAAGCTATGCATACGCTGGGCCAGTCCACAACATTTTACAACTCGTGAATCTTCGCTACTCTCTTCTCTTTATACACGATAGCGCGCTTAGCTGGGTCACAGAGGCAGAGGTTAGACGGTTTAGTCCATTATGGCGGTAGGGGTGTCGAAGACAAAGCGCGATAAGTCAGAAAATCGCGACGCACCTCACGATCAGCTGTGCGTAGTTTATCATAAACAGAAGTAAACAATGAGACCAAAGTTTAGGTTTATATGGAAATCTTGAAAATGTTATACTCAGTGTATTAAATTTAGATATTCTCAGATTGTTTTACCCGATCTCCGCGATCCTTCACTTTTAAACTGTATCACAGCTTTTTTCCGAGTATGTACTACATGAACATTTCAATAGCAGGGTTTGCAACACTATCTCCTATTGTTTAGCAATGGAAAACAAATTTTTGCTCAAGCTTTTATTTCTTATCACAGCCCATGCCTATATGACAAAGAAAAAAGGAAAAACTTGCACTTCTGTGTTAGAGCAGAGAAAAAAGATTGTGACTCCTTTAAATCATTTTGTCTTTTAAACCACGTTTCTCGAGCATCTCGCGATTTTGTGTAGAGACGTTGATTTTTTTTTTATCATTCAGCTGTTTGGGTCTGAGGAATGGTTTTGCTTTAACTTTTATGTCTTTTTAAAAACAAAAGCAAAAAACGAGGTTCGCAAAGTGTAAGAAGATAACTTGGCCACATCAGCTTTTAGATGTGTATGTGCCAGTGTCTTTAATGGGAAAAAAGCTATAAACATTTTGACATACTGGAAAATTCCCAGACAAAATTGAGTGTTCGTTAGTTTTTATATAGACTGAGTTGTGTACAAAAGATTAGGCAGTATGTGACATTTTTTTCTTTCCTTCAAGTAGATTTATTAATCTTTGACAAAAAATTTATACTTAACAAGGAAGTAACAAAAACTGCTTCTCTAAGCAAGATTTGAAGGAAAAAAAAACCTTTCTTTCACTCAAAGCGGATTTTACATTTCCAAATGAAAATTCTTGACACGCAGAAGTTATGCTGCAAGATTTTTGTGTGTGCTAGTCTGAAGGTTTCCTTGAATTGTTTAGCTTGCGTTCTTGGTTGGTTGATTTTTTCAATGTAGTTAACATTTAATTGATTAAAAATACCATCGATCCTTTAAGATAAATAAATGAATATAAATATGCAGAAAACCCCATTCAGACCGAGTGAGCATTGCAAATTTACAGACAGCTTTGGAGAGGGCATGCGGACTAAGTGGTTGTCTAATTCACCAACCTGTAATATCAACCAGAAGCGCCCACGTTTTGCAACTCCTGGTCAGAATTCAGCCGTCGGACAGGCCAGGTGGTGAATTTTCGCTCCCGTTTGACTGCGTGGGAAAAATAATTTATTATAGCTCCCAATACCTTTTTAGTTTGAAGTTTTGAAAACTGTTGCCCGTATCTTAAATGCGTTTAGAACCTTGGCCATTTTTAGTTGAGGTAGCTAGTTCATTGTTTACAATTCAGGAAAATATGAATTTGAGAGAAACAGAGACAGAGGCAGACAGACAGACAAGGCACAAGAAAGAAAGAGAGGGTACATAGATCTTAACAGGCAGGCGGAAAGACCATATAGAGACAAAGACAAAACCAGAGACAAAGACAGAGGCAGAGACACAGAGAGGGCCAAAGGCATAGACAAGGCAGAAGCGAAGATAGAGACAAACATAGAAACAAAGACAGAAACAGACAGAGGATAGAAGCTGGTTGAGAGAAGGAGCAGAGAAAGACAGAGACTAAAGCACAGATAAAAGCAGAGACAAAGGCAGACACGCATACAGCGATAGATCGATAGATAGACAGATGGATAGATAGATCAATAAATAGATAGATAAATAGAAATCCACTAAGAGGGAGAGGGAGACAAACAGTCAGACAGAGAGAGACACACACACACAGAGAAATATCGACAGAGAGAGAAAGACAGAGAGAGAGAGAGAGAGAGAGAGAGAGAGAGAGAGAGAGAGATCTATTAGTAAAGAACGAAAATAACAAACTTAATTTTGGCAATACACGAGACGAAAGACAGAACAAGACACTACAAGTACAAGAACATGAACAGATTAGAATTCGAACCCGCACCACTTGTCGGCACCACCGCCTTGCCAGAGGAGAGACCAGACAAAGAGACCACTAAGCCATCCAAAGAGAGAGAGGGAGAGAGAGAGAGAGAGAGAGAGAGAGAGACAGACAGACAGACAGACAGACAGACAGAGACAGGGGGAGAGACTTACAGGCGCTTCTATCAAGATAGTGATAATAAAAAAAAAACCCCGCAGATTTACAACAAAATATCTTCGCGGGGAGTTTCTTTAAATTTTTGCATTCCGTAGCTTTCTCTATCTCTGTCTATCTACTTGTCTGTCTTTCTGTGCCTCTGTCTCTTAAGCTTGTTTGTCACACCATGTTCTTCAATGGGAGGGTTCCCTCTTTGACAAATTTAGTTCTTGCAAAAGTCGTCGAGTGTTTCGTATACAATTGAATTTATTTTTTATGTTGTTAAGCTCTTAAGATTATTTCGTAGAGAACTTTACAAATGACAAAATTGATTTGTATAGCGCCTTAGCCATACCAAACAGCCCAAAACGCTTAACAATCACATAATTATCATTCAGACAAAGACTCTCTCTAAAAATACCATTAGTATAATTTGCACTATAAGATCAAGCAGTGTTTTACAGTTAACAATGGAAAAATACTTATGTTATAGAAATAAAAGCAGACTAAAAAGCAACCAAATTCATCTTGAGTAATCATGGACTTCATAAAATAGGCCTTGACCGCCTTCCTAAACTGTTCCTCTGATACAAAGTGAGTTATAATACTGCTTTCACCAGACAAAAATAATTAATAAAAAGCGTTAATTGTGTCATAAAGACAAGATAAAAGTTTATGTCGCAAATGACAGATTAGAGACCTTTAGCACACGCACCGTGTCTCAATACGCGTACGTGAAAATCGGGAAAGCAGATTGAGAAACTATAAAAATAATGAAACCAGTTTCTAAAAATAGAACGTCGGTGGGTCTATTTTTAGAAACTGGTTTCATTATTTTTATAGTTTCTCAATCTGCTTTCCCGATTTTCACGTACGCGTAGTGAGACACGGTGCGTGTGCTAAAGGTCTCTATTAAAAAAAGCTAACGAGTCGTCCTTGTTCTACACACACATTCTACTGGTGTTCTTTGTCTTTTCAACAGCAAAAAGGTATTTTTGCCACTGTTATTAGATCAATGGTTTTCTAACATTTAGAAAAAGCCCATCTCTATCATGCAAACTTTTCAGGGGGAAATACTGCGATATAGTTTAGGGTGATTGTAAAGTACGCAGCAATCTTGAACATGCATGGAAAACGACTTATGTGTTTGTTTCCAAATTTTCAAAAAAACATGCCAGGGTTCTGTTGAATCTGCATAAAATTGAATTTTTTAAATAAATCAAATATAAAAATTTTAAACTAATAATTTTAAGTACTAATAAAACCCTAATTATTTTCGATTGTAACAGCACTGTTAAATGCAAGACCAAATTTCATTGTTAGTCGCGACATCGTTAGAACTTTTTGTTTCTTTGTAAAAAAAAAAAAAACGCCTGTTCCCGTTTTTCTATCGACGTGCATCTTGGAATAGCTACATGGGAAAGATTCTTTAAGATAATAAGCCTTCATCTCTTTGTGTCAGTTTGCCTTCGTACGTACATGCAAATGCTCTTTGTCCCAAGCTTCCTCCCACATTATACTACTGAGTCATAACATACTAAGAATAAAAGTCAGATAATTGTCTACTGTAGAAAACTGACAGAATCCAACAGAAAAAAGAATCCTCCTTAAATTTCTGATAACATTGATTTCTTGCGCAATATCAATTAAGTTCTATTGCTCCTCTTGTTGAATGCTACACCGTCATGACATTTGCTCTCTAAAACCTCTGAGAAGCATTCTCCTATTCTTTCTGTGCCAGAATATTTAGCAGGTCAGCTTCTCCTCGCTTAGTTTAAATAAAGACAATACTTCGAAGCAGAGAAGGGTTATTTCTTGTATCAGTAGAATTTGAAATTTATAAAAAAAAAAAGGCAACGAAATGCGCTAAAGGTTAAAACCTTTTCAAAATGATTGCTGGGAGTCCTTAACAACTTTGAAACTTTGAGCTAAAACTGTTTTTCCAAATGTTTAAAACCTTTGAAGGAAGATAAATTTAACTCAAAGGATAGTGAAAGAAAAGCTAGAGAGGCGGGTCTCAAATGGAAAGAGAGATAGAGAGAGAGAGACAGGCAGGCAGGCAGAGACAGAGAGACAGAGACAGGCAGACAGAGAGAGAGAGAGACAGCAACAGAGAGAGAGAGAGAGAGAGAGAGGCAGAGACAGGCAGACAGATAGACAGAGACAGGCAGACAGACAGACAGAGACAGCGACAGAGAGATAGATAGATAGATAGATAGATAGATAGATAGAGAGAGAGAGAGAGAGAGAGAGAGAGAGAGAGATAAAAGACACAATATCAGAACCCTTGCAAAAAAGGGAAAAAAGAGAGAAGTAAAGGAAAAGAGCCAAGACACCAATTCAGATAGCTGAAATCAAGTTATTAGAAGAAAAAAGATAGATAAGTATATGGAAATAAAACATAGATGATGGACAGACAGGCCGCAGAAAGTGACGGAGTTGAGGGGAGAGGGAGAATGAAAGAGACAGAGACAAAGAAAACAGACAGTAAAAGAAAAAAGGGCAACTAATGGAAGTGACCTTTACGACCGCCATCGATCCAAGTTATGGCAAGAGTTATGCACCAACCGTAAAACACCATAACAAGGGAGAGGAAAGAAAAGAGAGAGGGGACCACAGCTAAGTATTACAAAACAAAGACGTCATACTTTCTAATACTAATGACAGGTCACGACGCGAATCTCTTGCGTAACAATGCCCTTAGTCGGACTGGATGCGCCCCTCTATCCACTTTTCTCTCCAGGTTAAATAACCTATGTAATGCCATGGAACCTTTAGTAATGATGTTTCCGCCCGGTTTTTTTTCTCATTTTATTTCTTTCCTCACCATTAGAATTTGAAAGATTTTTGCTGCTTGGGGCAAGGTTTTCGAACTCTTATTTCCTTTTCTCATAATATTATCATTTATTTTATCAGACTGAGAGCAAACACCTGTTTGTTTACTGCCTGTCAAGTTTCATTTTACTTGTTTTCCTTGCTATTGATCATTTTTCCTGTTTTGTTTTGGCAAGTGATGCGACGACAGTGGGGAAATTTATGCGTGGGTGAGTATGAGAAGGGGCAAAGGCGGGTGTACATGTCTTACTTCGTTATTTTGTTATTTTTCAATACGGCACTTCGCTTATTTTTTAAATACCCATCCCATCCCAAACAAATTCACATTATGGATTAATAAGGTTTATCATGTCTTATCCAAAGTAGTTTTATGCCGCCCGGAATCCCAACTGTTTTTTTTTTCAACCGAAACGAGAAGGGCAAATAATCAACTAAACAAATAAAAAAAAACCTATACCAACCCACAACATTTGACTCCTCGGTGAGATCTTTTTCTGTGGTATGGATCAGATTTGAACCGTTTTACGCGGTACTCATTATGCGCTGATTTAGACTAATTATGTAAACCTTTGGGGGGGGGGGGGGGGGNTTATAAGCTTGCTCAATCCAAAAACTTTGCTGGAAATCTAGGGGTGAGTGAAAAAGCCATAATGGTTTTAAAACCTCCATCATTTTTTTCTATTTTTCTATTAAATTTGTTTCTTGGTCTTATTCTCGATATCTGTTGCTTTAAAACTAAGCGATCTTTTTTTTCCAAACCCAAGTTTTCCTCACAAAGACACCTGAAATGTATTAGATAACTTTTGTTTGTTTGATTTTTTTCCTCCTGTTTGCACTGCTCTCAAGGTTTGTTTTCTTGTCAAAGGTGAGTCCTCCGGCAGACTTTTTAAAAACTACTGGTATGTTCAGTACTGATGTTCCATCATTGACCTACCCAGCTGACATCATATTCTTTCATATCAGCATTATTTTTTTCAGGAGCAGAGGAAGCTCTGACATTACATCTTCATTTTTTAAAATTTCTGTTTTCCATGAAACAGGTAGGCCTGCCTTTAGGGCCCACCGTCGAAGTTCAATAAATCGAAGAGCGTGCTGACCTTTTATAAAATTCGCGATAACTCTAGTTTCCTCCCACCGTGAGCAATTAAACTACCCACCCCATGGCGCACAAAACAAAGTGTTCGAGGAAATATTCTACTTGAATGGCACTGTTTCTCTATTTTGACCCTACAACTATCGCATACAAGCATTTATTTTTTTTTATTAACATAGTGTCAGAGTGGTTTGACTGTTAAGCTGTATAGGTGGTTTGGAAAGTAAAGTAATGTGAAAATCAAATGGGAACCTTTAAAATTATACATTTTCAGAAACCTAAATGGATCTGGGTACTTTTTACAATGCTCACACAAACTGGTCTCGTTTTCTTTGTATTTTGCCCCAGAAACTTCGTGCAATCGCAAAACACCTTAACTTTTCTGGAAGTTGTTTTGCATCGTAACGTAAACTTTATTCAGCAAGTAATTTCTTGTAATTCTCAGCCAGCAAGTTCTTGTTATTAAAACCTTAAGGTTGTGACGTGCTCCATAGCCTGTTACACATGACGCGGACCCCGGCCCGCATCGAGAACGGTGATCCGTTTTGCCGTTAAGCGGCGCGTTTTCATGTGAAATGTTGTAGGTGAGATATATTACACTACAGGGACAGTTTTTTTTTCTTCAAAATCTCCGGTCACAGGCGGGTGCGAAATACACGTTATGAAACGGACTTAAGTCTCCGTAGTGACCCAATAAAACAGCGAAAAGTAAATAAAGTAGAGCGTGAGTTCTCTACTGGTCTAAATGTAGGCTATTTCGTTTCAGTGGTGAGTGTAATTAGAAGAAAGTAGATCTGCTCTTAAGTGGGTCTACCCTAATATTAAGATATAGGCATACACAGTAAAAATAGTATTTATGATAATCTTTTGACTAATGGGGCTATGGCCGAATTTAACGGACAGTATATTCTAGGAAACTACACGATGAAAAATAAGAAACTTTGTCAGTACCCTTAAAATGAAACTTGATTGAATAAAGTCTGTGGAAAAAAAACCCTTAAACTGCACAAAAGGAGGTACTGCATATATCCCTATCCGTCCTAAACTTGCAGCCATGCTTTATCCCTTAAGAAAATGGACATAACAGAGAAATACTTGTCTTACAGCAGCAGAAATACTACAGATTCTTACAGAGTATAAATTAATCTCACATTCAAGTCTTGCTTGAACCATCATCCCTTTA
>BMAT01009300.1:245265-257260 GCA_019649035.1 Elysia marginata
CTCTCTCTCTTAATTTCCCTCTATTGCTATCTCTGATCCTCCCCTCTCGATGTCTCTCTTCCTTTTTGCCATATTCAAGCGGTACCCTAGAATAGGATAGTGAAATAACATCTAATAAACTCACCATAGCACGAGATTGCGCTTCATATTTTCGGCTCCGTGGTGACGCTCGACAGTCCCATATGGACTGGGAATGGGGAAGTGCTCCCTTGCGAACGGCCGGAGGGGATGGTTTAGTAATGTTCTATCAATTTTACTCACAGCAGGCCTACCTTTTAAGACATAAAATTAGTCAAGGATGTCTAATCTCAAATACATTATAAGTAGATATTATTAATTTGTCCATGTGTTGTATCGTACAGTATGAACAAACAAAAGAAGTTATCTAATCATCTAATCAAACCGGGTCATAAGAAGAATAGAAAGCACAGGGGGGTGGGGGTGGGGGAAGAAAACCTTTTTTAAAGTTAAATTCAGTCATTGGGTCGACCACCAGTATTTGATGTGGACATGATATTTTCATTGCCGAGTCAGTGTCGACATAGTATAATAACTTCTGGAAAAAAATGTAAACACAAATTTTCGCAGATAGATGAGGTACACTAACTGTGATGGAAGAGTGAACAGTTTTGTTTAGCTATCCAAATTCAGTCATGAAAAGCCCAATTCGACATTTACAATCTAAATCGGCTCTTATTCTAGCCATATCTCATCTTCTTTCACAAGACAGTCACAACCCGCATTTCTTGCTTCAGAATGTCAAAAGTATCAAGTGGCAGCTTGACTCAGTCGGGGAGTGTCGGGTATTACTGCGAATCTCAGTGGTTCGATTCCCATAGTTTCAACCCTCAAAACAAAGGCAAGGCTGTTTTTATCGAATGAACTTAGTTTTAGAGAGCTTTAATGTAGATACTTACAAAAATTTAAGCCTGATAATTTTTTGTTCTTAATAAACAACATGGGTAGTGTAGGACCTCTTGAGTATGGTGGGCCTTAAGCATTTTTTTATTTGGAAGATGCATTCGACCAAAAAAGATTGCATTTAAATATATCAAATAGAAGTTAAAACTTTTTTGTTTTACACAGTTTATTAATCATTGTTTTTTACTTTCATTTTTTTTAAAATGAGCAGGTTGTAGAACTAGAATCTAGATCTATAGTGGGCTCAATCAAACTAAAAGGAAATTTGTCCCAAGACTAGACTATCCGTGATTGTAGTCCACACTCTAGGCCTAGATCTAGATGTAATATAAAAAAGCTACAATACTGACGTCGTGTAATTGAATCAGATTTTCTAAAAGTTCTTACATTTGTGTTGTATAGGCTTGCCAAATTCTAGATCACTATTCGACATAAACGGCAGCTAAGCATTTCAAGTTCTATTAGTTCCTGTTCTCGTAAAAAGATCTGGCTAACTGATTTAACTAGCATCTCAATGTTGCCCCCCCCCCCCCATTGTTTAATGCCCCTTTATTCCCGCCGCACACTTTGCACCCCTGTCTCCTTTCCGAATATCTTCATACTGCTAAATCTCTCTTATTTTCCCTATGTCTTCTTATATCATTTAACAAAACAATCCGTTATAAAAAAAAATGCTTAAAAAAATACACCATTCATTGCGTAAACATTCCTTTCTTCTCCCAGCTAAGTGGTTTTTATTTTAAAACACACCACCACCTCGTTCATTTGAACGAGATAAATAACTAGTAATAATAACAATAATAATAATAGTAGTAATAATAGCAGTAGTAGTAGTATTAGTAGTAGTAGTAGTAGTAGTAGTAGTAATAGTAGTAGTAGTTGTAATTATAAGTAGACTTATATAGCGCCTTTTAAAATTAAAGAAGTCCCAGAGCGGTCGATAAAAAACTAGCATTAAAAGACAAAAACAATTTCTCTTTCAGATCGGCAATCCAGGCATATCAGATTCATTTAAAAAACGGACATTCCAAAAACAATAAATTCAACGTTACAATACTAGATCAAGTACACGGTTCAAGATAAGTGGTCCTGACATGAATTTGAAAAAAAAATGTTTTCAGAGATGTTTAAATCTAGAAACAGATTTAGATTCTTGAACTGACAAGGGTAAACTATTCCAAACAACTGGACCATGGAATGTGAGAGCTTTATCTCCGTAGGTTTTTCAACTTTGTTGTAGATTTGCTAACATTTAGTTATCCTCTCTGACTTAAAAGCCCTGATCGGAGTGTGGAATGTTAACATTATTACTCAAATAGGTTGGAAAACAATCATGGGCAATTTAAGCGTTATGATCAAGTAATGCTACTTAATAGGCAATGCTCTTTTTAACTGGTAGCCAGCGTAGCTCTTTTTAATAGAGGTTTAACATGGACCTTTTCTTCTTAAGCACAAATCTTTCTGCTTTGTTTTCAACTTGATTCAATTTAGTTACTCTACATTTCGGAATGACTTATTAGTAAGGAGTTACAACAACCTATTTTTGATGTCTAAAAGCTACAGACAAGTCCAATGGGGGCAAATTTTCTCTGTCTAAGGAGCAACAGCGCATGGTTTTCAGAAATGTTATCAACAGATTTCAGTTTTGATAACTGTCCAACAATCAGTATTAATACAGTTTTTGTAACATCTTCTCTCGATTGGCTCTGTGGCTTAGCGGTAAGACACTCGCTCAGATATCGGGAGGTGCGTGGTTCGATTCCCGGCCAAGTCAAACCAAGGACTTTAAACTTGGTATCAGCAGCTGATCCGCCTAGTGTCTGGCATTATGGATTTAGTGTTAAGTCTGGTCGGCCCGGTGTCAGGATAATGTGGTGTATGCAAGCGCTCCTTACATCACAGTGTGACAGCAAGCTTTCAATTGTCCCGAGCGCCGTCTCTGATATAAACTTGTAGTTGAAAAGAGACGTTAAAAGTCAAACAACCAACCAACATCTTCTCTCGAAGGACTGTCAAGATTGAATGACAGCGGTAAGGAGTTATGAGCAGACAAAAATTAAACCTTAGGACTGCACAGCTCAAAGTAACAGGTTAAACCATACCCCCTTACCGCTGTAATGGAGACTCGATCAGCTGAGGTTTTCGGGCTTTTTATTAAAAAAAAAATTATTGCTGTTCCGCTTGACGCTTGCCATGATTTTGCACGATGTATTTGAGCATATGAAAAACTCTTTGGCGAATCCTGCCGATTTCATTAAAAAGGACTTTTTTTCAGGAAAACCTGCTGATACCAGAGAGTATTTTCTCTAGTGGCGTTTAAGAGAGATAATATGATAGGTTCAAACTTACAGATTAATAAACCTAAACAAGAAAAACAAAATTAGCCCGAAATAAACGAGACTAACATAACTTTCGCCTCTAATACATTCACGTTTTACAAACTTGGCTTTGCTCTTTGTGTAAATTTGTATCATTAAAACAATGTAAAACTTTTCTTAGCTTGTTAAAGTTTCTTATTCTTTAATTGTTTTTTGCATATGCCTACCTTTGCTAGATTTTTATAACAGTTTACCTTCTTGTAAACGCTTGTTAAAACACGAAATCAATGACGCTTCAGCCGCTCAATATAACATTTGCACTCTCTTTCTCTAAGTTTTCGTGGTTTTATACTATTTAGTTAAAGCACTCTGCTCCCAAAACATCTTCCTAATCTTTACAGATGTTTTATCACCAAACATAAGAAAAATGTCAACTGCAGTCCTCTTGGAGCTAAATAAATAAAGACTTTGATCTCTAAAGATATGAAATTAAGATCACAGATTTTTTTTAAAGGACACACCAAGCAGAGGAAGAGCCTTATAGGAAGAATCTGCCTTTTTGAAAAGAATGACCAAACAGAAGCGGCATGATGTACTCATGGGCCCCTAATGTATTTAAAATTTTACTAGATCATTTTCAATGTGGGTTGCGCAAAAGCCCAACAAAACCAAGGTGCTTAAATTCTATTCACAATGGGTTTTATAATATTTTTAAATGTACTTCTAACTGCTGTATTTCTTTGGAGTATTTCCTCAATGATTGAGGTTTTAAAACTTAAAAGATGCTGAGAATTTAAAGAGCTGCATACTCAAACCATTTCCTGGAAGTAAACATAGAGTCTTATAGACTTGTAAAATCTGAAAAACATAATGTCAATTAGATCCTGATTTTGATGGCTGATAACACAATTTAACTGACGCAAACAAAATGAAGCCTTGCAAAATCGTTTGTAAATTTCTCTTATAAAATCGTTTGTACCTTTCTTACATTAATCTATTTATCTCGCATTCTAAGGTTACGTGATAAAAAGACCATGTAAAATATAGGGCTAACACATTATAATCTTAAAATTATGTCCTTCACATCTGGAGAGTATAAGAAAAAAATCGTGACATTTCTCTTTGCCTGTCCTTGAGTAAAAAAATTTTAATTAGGGCTTATAAATGACAAAAGCCGGCATTTACTAATAGGTGGAAAGAGTGTGAGGCCAAGATATTGTGACATATAATTAGCCTTGGGCAAAAAGAACGAGGGGTGCGGGCGGCACACTTTACTAGTTGGTCACTGTGTCCCATAACACTCTTTCAACCAGTGACAATGAAGGTCAAGTTCGCTACTTTAAGTTCAATGATATCTGGAGAAAAGTGTGTGAAAAACTATTGGTTTTGACATTCACTTCACATGAACACTAATTTGTTAAAGTTAAGCTTTTCATTTTCCACTTAAAGTTTTTATTTTGTGCTGTAAAATTTTGTTTAATTGTGTGATAAATTTTTTAAAAAGATAATTCTAGTAGACGTAAACATAGGCAAAAAAGGACGAAATAATTATATCTTGGCATGGGAAAGCAGTAAGTCAAGCGAATAAGGAAGGAAACGGCAAAGCGATCTAACTTTTTGTCAATAATTATTGAAGGCGCTTAATGTCATGAGGAAAAAAAAAGAGAGCACTTTTTTCACTTTCTAGGTCAATCTCCGCCTTTTTGCGATCCCCTTTCTCTCTCTCTCTCTCTCTCTCTCTCTCTCTCTCTCTCAGATCATTTCTCTAACTCAATATCTCTTTGTACTATCTGTCTCACTCTCTTGATGTTTGATGTTTTGTTTCCTCTCGCCACTCCTCGTCTCAATACTCTAACTTTGTTTCTTCGTCGCCCTTTCGATCTTTTTTTCTCTTTTTTCTTCTATCCTCTATCTTGAATCTCTTAAAGCTGCAACGCTAATGGGAAATAGTATGACCTTGTCTTTTGAAATGAAATACAATTATTACCAAGAACAAAAAAACAAGGTGCGATTTCAGTCAGAAAAGCAACGTTTTTTTTCTGTTGACAAATCCAAGAGTTGGAATTAATTAAATCATTTTTGCGACACATAATTATTTATCTGTTTCTTGCTTTGCGTCTAAGTGAGAAACATTTCAAATTCTTAATGAAAACAAAATGAGAATATCTGCTAGTGTGGTAAGCCATCAGTTAGGAAATGCGAGATAGTTTGATTAAGGGCGAACTTTGTATTTAATTACAGTGTAATAGTAATAAGTAATACAAATTAATGCCTCAACACATTTTTCTTTAGATCTAGATCTAGATGTGAGCAATGATGGTGAGAACGAGAAGCGCACCACTGCTGATTAGATACACAATATTATCTGAGCAGATATTTTTAAGATCAACATTATACATTTTGCGCAATTTTCGCACCGCACATAAAAGTTCTTTTTGTTTTGAAAAGGAGTGAAGGAAAAAAAAGTTGGACGTAATAACACGTTTTTCTTCATAATCTATCTACTGAGGCGGTGCACATTAAGATAATATTGCGTTTCGCTATCAAAATGGCGGACGCTCCCGGAAGTTAAGAGTAAAACTCTTTTGCGCAATTGATCTATGGGGCCCTAATTCACGTAGAAACGCGTAGATCCATAGCGCGAAAGAGTTATACTCTTAACTTCTGGGACCGTCCACCTCTTTGATTGCCAAACGCAATATTTTCGTAATGTGTACAGCCTCAACAGAACCCTATGCGTAGTCTCTTTCAACATGAAGGGCAAACTGATCAAATAATAATTGGCTATGATAAAAAGCTGAAAACATACAGACAAGCAAATCACCATATTTTTGTCCGCACTTGTCAGGTAGTGCATGTTTTACAAGCAAATAATAAAAAAGTAATGTTTTCTTGATTAAATTGTCTCGCGAGTAGCCCAAATGAGTCGGAAATCGGGTATTTTGACACGAGAAAATGCCTCTTTAAAAGTAGGCAATTATATCATACTTTTTTCTTCTTTTAAATCTTAAAAACGTTCTAGTATTTATACATAAAATTGTGATGATTTCAGAAAATCTGTAACGTTCGGAAGCTAAAAAAATGCACCTATCAACTCTTTAGAATGTGAAAATAACGACATGCGACTCTTTTTCCGAGGCTTCGAGAAATTTGATAAGTTCAGGCGTTAGCTGATAAATACGCAGAGTTATATGCTTGTTGAGCAGAATTAGACCTCTGGATCATAATACCAGCGCTGCTGACCTGCAATTATTAGTTAAAAAATAAGATAAAACCGGAATTTCACCTTCACGACAAAAATAAGTTCTTATGTTACAACTGGTCACAGATCAACACTTTTCAAAAAAAAAAACCAAATAAAACCAGCACCTTTATAAGGCAGACATGTCTAATATTTATAAACAACGGAGACATTACACATGAATGCACTAAGATTCTGTTTGTCACGTTACCCTTCCAAATGAGTCAAATGGCGCAAAGTTCACATTAAAGATCGTTGATATTTTGAACGATGTATTTTTTCAGCTTTGAAACCTTGAAACTTGCGTGAAATTACAAAACTATTGTACAAAGATATTAGAACTGGTTTTGATTTAAAATGCAGAAAAAAAATTAAGAAAAGTTTGCTTTTAGTAGGCGTTTCTTCATAATAATATTACCGACATCCGACTTGTTTTGACTGGCTTTGAGACACACAGAAGAGTTTACTTTATGCTTCGAGACATACTGAAGAGGTTACTTTGTACCTCGCGACATAAATAAGAGGTTACTTTATGCTTCGAGACATAAAGAAGAGGTTACTTTATGCTTCGAGACATACAGAAGAGTTTACTTGATAACAGTTATTTTTTAACTAGCTATCTATAGGTGCCTCTCGAATTTACTCTAGCATGGGTGCCATTTATTTTTAGTTCTTTTAAATTTTTTAAATCTGAGAAACTATAAGAAAATTTGAGTGGCACCCTTGCTGACTCTAAAGCCGCCTTTTAGGACTGATAGAATGTAGACCGCATGTGTTTGCATAACGTATTTTTGTGGTGGGTGCTGCCCTTAAGGTCCGTTTAAACAGAGCGCGAACACGGTATTTCGTCCTGGAAGGGTTTAGTGATGTTATAGATGAACCGTTCTTGTAGAGCGCGAACGCGAATGCGAACAAATATCTATTCGCGCAGTCGACCGCTGACATTGCCCCCACATCGAAATTTCCAGAACACGCAGCGATTTTCTTGTATCAAACAATCAGCTAGTACCAACTCCCTTGCATCATTTCCAAAATTAGAACATGGACCTGCAGAGTCAGACACGGAGGATATTATTTTATACACAAAATTTTCTAATTAAATAGTATACACCTGTTTGGTGTGTATAGCATTAGAATGAACTATGGCATATGATTCTGAAATGAACAGTTGGAAAAAAAATCGACTTAAAAAAAATGCGCTCCGCCTCAGAAGCTCGACGGTTTTTTCGCGTTGGTGTTCGCGCTTTGCGCTCTATTTCAATGGCTAGACTAGTAAAAAAAAAGCCACGTTCAGGTTCGCATTGGCCGCGTTCGCGTTCACACTCTGTATAAACTGATATTTACTTTGACCACTAGAGAGGAAAAAGGTTCGAAGATAAAATTTAAACCAAACAACTACTTCTTGCAGGTATTAATTCAGAATATAAGATTTACTAAAACTGCTCTAAAGATGAAGCAACTAAATATGTCAAAAGGTCTCTATAATGACGCATATATCTCAAGTGTAGGAGTTTATGATGTTTATTAAAAAAAAACGCACAAAAATGTTGAATACGTGTTAAAGAAATAAAACCTTATAATGTTAAGAAAGAATTCCGCGTTTTCGAGACAAGAAAGTACACCATGGCTCTAAACATAGGTTATTGCGTGACTATTAAGTCTAAAAGGGTATGGGACTCTGTCGTTATGGGTCCTACTAAAATGCGAAAAGACACAAAAAATGCGAAAAGACACGAAACGACACGAAAAGACACGAAAAGACATGAAAAGACATCTTTTCGCGTCTTTTCGCGTCTATTCGTGTCTTTTCTTGTCTTTTCGCGTCTTTTCGCGTCTATTCAAACGTCTTTTCGTGTCTTTTCGTGTCTTTTCGCGTCTTTTCACGTCTTTTCGCGTCTTTTCGGGTTTTAGTGACACCGGTCGTTATTCACCACAGCATTCAGTCTGTTAAGAAAACCACCAATGAGAGGTATTATATCGTTAATCTTGATTTATCTTATTTTTGCTCCACTCAATATCCATGGATGTTCAGTTACTGAATTTCAAGTTAGTCAACTCAGCCATTGGGCTCCTTTTTCCTTATAAGATTTGTCTTTACATCAGTTTTGAATGCGCAAAAAAACCCCTAAAAAGCTATTTTCAGATTTCTCATCGATTAGGACAAGAGCAACCTGAAATCGCGGTCTTGCGTGTTTGCGTAAAACTGCGTAGTAAGGAAATGACTCGTGTCGCGTAAACATTAAAAAACAATTAGGGCTCTGGAAGAAGCAGAAAAAAGAAAAATGGGTGAATTGTTCCAAACAAGGGCAAACGAACTGCGTAACAGGAAGAACAATTTTGGGTATATCACAGAGATAGAGAGAGAGACAGACAGACAGACCGAGACAGAGAGAGAGAGACAGACAAACAGACAGGCAGAGTCAGACAGACAGACAGATAGACATACAGACAGACAAACAGAGAGAGACAGAGACAAAATAGAGAGAGAGAAAGAGAGAGACGAAAAAAGATACAAAGGGAGAGTAGATAATACAAAAGAGATAGAGAGAGAAAAGGCTGAGTGAAGAGGCAAGTAGAGTAAAAAAGAGAGATAAAAATAGACAGATAGATATATAGATAGATAGAGAGACACACATACACACAGACAGAGAAAGAGACAGAGATAGACAGACAGAGGCCTCTGAGGGAGACAGAGAGAAGGTTGTGAACATCACGTTTAGAAACGCAATAGTTCTGCCCCAGACAGCAGACAAGACTTTTTACTGTTAAAAAAAAACCCAGCAAAAGTGAGAAAAATGCCCACTGAGTATTCAGCTTTATAAGCCTTTTGATCGTTGCGTAGCGAATGTGGCTACGGTTATCTTGGCTAGATAAAGCGTTATATCTAGACGGACGTGTGTGACACACCGGAATTGTTATGCGTCCGTGGGTTTGAAAATCGTATCAATATACATGTCTACGTTTTTTGGCATAAATTTACTTTCATCTCAAGGGCTCTTTACTTTTTTTTTTAATTTTAACTTTCCCTGAAAAAAAGATCAAATTTTATTTATGTATTTATCCTGATAAATATTTTCTGAGTTTTGAAAAATTTTACTCTAAAAAGTTTGTATTTATGTTAGTATCTGAGAACTTATCAGGAAAGAAGACTTGTATACAGAAATGGTTGGGGACGATGATCAAATTTAGACATACTTATTCCCATTTCTGATACGTTTCCATAAAATTCAATTCAATAGTTTTATTAAATCAGAGGCCAATTCATCATTATAGAAAAACATACAATCTTCCAATACAGTTGCCAAGAAGAATTATCAAGTTATGCACAAATATAGCTTAACCATTTTTGAACTCTTTTCACAGGTTAAAAAAGTTCTTTAAACTTAGGATCAACAGCATCCCTGGCTAGAACGTAATGCGACATTTAACAAAATGGGCCATAATCTCTTTTGTGTTTTACCAGAGTGAGTAGTACTTTAGAGACGTAACCATATTAGTTATCTTTATTAAGATAAACTTAAGAGCTTAGTACCATAATTAGGCTCCGTCTTTCTGCACTCTGGGAAACATTCAATGAGTTCCATACAACCTAGACTTAATAAAACTGTAAAAATACACATGAACTACTCAGGAAATGACTAATAAAATAGAAATGTCGAAATCCCGTCGCGTGACCTAGATGGTCACAGTGATGGCTGCATGTACATTTATTTCATTCTTTCTCTCTCCGTCTTTTCCTCTATATGTATCCACCTCACCATCGTTCTGTCGCAGTGTATTTTTCTATGAAACGTGTCTCCATGTTTATTATTTTTTCTCGGTCTGTCTAACTGTCGATCTGTCAGGCTGTGCCTTTGTTTAGCTAAAGTTCCCAACAGCTTCTTTGAGATGTTTAGACAGAGTCTGACTGCCGTCCTCTTTCTTTTTGTCTGTCTTTTGTTTTCTTGGCGGTCGCCGATGGTGTTAATCCTTTTGTTAGCATCTGTCTTAATCCGGGCCGCAGTCGCACTGGCCAGACACCCGACCGTGAGAAGATGTTGCAATCTTTGTTATTATTTTTTTTATATAGAATTTCAGTTAAACCAGCCCAATATGAATATTTGGTTAACAAAGAGAACGAGTCGTCTGTCGCAAATGTAATATCTAAAGCCTTTGATATTATGGACAACGCATTTTCTAAACCCCCAAACGATATAAATCGTGCTACATTATGAAAATAGAAATCGTGCTAAATTATGAAAAAAAAAGATTTCTGGAAAAATATTAGAAATTCTTTTAATTGAAAATCGTATTGTAGTAGAATGGGAGGTAAACTTTCAGCCAGAAAAGCCTTTTTTGTGGGAGGCTTAAAAATTGCGAACATCGGCCTATCCATTTCAAATCACATTGAATTGATGTAAGAGGGCATTTAGAATGGTTAGTGATCTCCGCAAATAGTTATGCTTTTTTTAATTTATGGAATATCGTAGGGTCTATCCAAGTTTGTTTCTCCTTTTTAAATATATTATGGGTTTTAATTGATCGTCGAAATGCGTTCATGAAATGACGCTTTGCGCTGGTGCTGATTAAACTTTTTATACGATGAAAAATTACAGTGCGAAAGGCAAATTCGAACAATGGTAGATTTTATGAATGATTTTTACTTCATCATGCTTTGCGCGTCATCTCTAAGTCTAATGTAAAATTTTAAGCTAAATTCAGCTGGGAAAACAATAGAATTTGAGAATGAAAATGTTCAACAATGTTCGTGTTCTAGATTTCGAATAAGGCTTTAGGCTTGCTGACAATGATAAACTGAAATGTAGATCTACAGCTAGATTAATTTTTTTTTCTTTGAAACGGGTATGTGTGAATTATTGTCAAGCTTCAAGCCACGATTCTTCTCTTCTGTTCAAATGGTAAATGAGGCGAAAAGCTTAATGAACAAAATGAATAAAATCTAGAAGTTTTTTACATATACATTGTTTTGTTTACTGGCCTATTAGCTTATACAATTCATGTAATGGCATTTACAGATGATCTAAAAGCTTTATCTAAAGGACCGCATCGAGCTAGATCTAGATCCGGGTGAAGAAGAGGAAGAGTGAGAAACAAAATGGAGAGAGAAAGAGGAGAGAGGAGAGAGATAGATAGATAGAGATAGATAGATAGTTAGAGAGAGGGAGAGAGAGAGAGAGAGAGAGAGAACAGAGAGAAATACTGATTAAAAGGGGTGATTAAGGCCAGGAGAAACTTTAATGAAAAGAGCAAGGTACAATTATTTTCTATTCTTTCCAGAATAGAATAGTGGGACTAGGGTCGGAAACAGAGATTTCGAGGGTGGCGGAGGTGGGGAATGGGGGGCAGTCATTAAAATGAGAAAAATGGAGTGAAGTGAGAAAGAAAGACAGATAGACAGAGATCACGACAGGGAGAAATAAAGTTGGCGGTATCAAGTTTGATAAAGTCGGTGATATCTAATAAATGTACCCAATCAATTACCGATGCGAAGCACGAACTGCCATAACTAGTATAG
>BMAT01009300.1:297917-315666 GCA_019649035.1 Elysia marginata
ATCAATAGGCGGTGCAGTGAGCCAGTGTTTCATTGTTGATGAGAGATCTAGAATTGTCAAAGAAAGCAGTGGGTTGATATTTTTTAAGAAAAAAAAAGGTTTAAGCTTTAAGTGAATTTAACACTAGCATTGTTCTCAGCTTCGTGCTTCCGAAGCAAATTAATCGTCGGTTAGAATATCTTACTCCTTTTATTGTTAAACTGACTGTGGGTGTCTTATTGGCTTTTAGCTTCATTAAAGAGATAATTATAAGGATTGTTTTTTTTCATTCTTTGGCTTTGCATCATCTAACAAATCGATGGTCATAAAAGAATTCTACGAAAGGTTTTCTTACATCATTACATTTCTCTAAAAAAAATTTTGATTTTTAAATTTATAATTTATTAGCTCATTGTTTTTCTACATTAGATTTTAATTTGCTAGTGTTTTGCTGGGGCTTAAAACTAATAAAAAAAAAAAAAACAACGTTCATGAGATTTATAAACTAAGAAACGCAGTTGTTGGAACATCTTTTAACATGATTGAGCAATCCAATTTTAAGAAAATCATTGACATTTCGAAACTTCGTATTATTATTGACAGCTCCAACTTGTTGCATCAGATTTACAAATTTTTCCAAGGGAAGGGCGGGGCACAAAAAGACTAGTCTAAGAAAATAAAACCGTCTATTTACACTGTTTGTGTTAACAATTATTTTGCCATCTTAAAAAAAACATCGTCATGTAATGCAGTTTGCAAAAAAGGTTTATGGGTGACATTTAACGTCCCAAAATCTTCCAAAAAGCAAATAAAGCTCAATGGATTTTGCTTCTAAATTCGAGGGAAAGAATGAGAAAGAATGAAGCATTTTATATAGATTGAGTGGTAAGAAACTCAAAGAGACCTATATATAGATAGTCGGAAGTCTCATAGAGGAGCACCTCTCCCCCCTCCCCATTTCAGCCCTTCACCCCTAACACTCTAAGGGGTCCGGGTTATGTCCAAGTCACAACTCCCAGATGCGTCCCTACCACCTTTTAACATGTTAAATCAACACTTAAAGTATTATAAATTGTTCCACTATATGACCCAATCTCTTTCTCTTAGTCTTATCTTAAGTATTATAAATTGTTCCGCTATATGACCCAATCTCTTTCTCTTAGTCTTATCTTCTCGTCAAGCATCAGGTGGTGATTACAGCGGCTGTACATCCAACAAAGTTCTCACAAGCGTCAGCTTCTCCATTGAGCCGTCGCAGTAGCAGGAAGCGCCGTCCACATTATACCCTTTCTAAAGTGTGATCGCTAGTCTTTTTTTTTATTATTATTATCACACACAGAACTTTAGCCCCTTGGAAGAAAAAAAAAACAAAAAAACAAACAAAACGACAATTTTTATGGCAAATGCAAAACATTGTGCAATAGTTCAAAAACTAGTTAACAGTTTTTCTCCTTGTTGTAAAGTGACATATGAATCATAATATATTAAATATAATGCATGCTTATTCTCTTCCTCTTCCGTGTTGAATGCTCTGTCTGATTGCTGTGGCGGTAAACCAGTGATCAGATTCTTGCTCCAAAATGCGCTTTTTCTAGAATAATATTACGCAACAATTTCCTTCACCTGCGTTTTTGTTGATACATTGTGTAAACTTTTTATCCGCATTGACAAAAGGAAGTCTAAAAAGAATAGGCCTAATCAATAATTTCGTCCGTAGTGGGACTTCTATTACAAACATAGATCTATAATTTGTGTAATTATGTCTAAGTATGGGGATATTGCGATTGCATGACTAAAATAGCATGATGTTTTTAGCGATTGTTTGTGAATTGCTCAGCACGCGAGCAGTCAGGGAAGGCAAACCTGTTAAAATCGAGAGTGAACGAGAGGGAGAGGGGGAGAGAGAGAGGGAGGGAGATAAATAGATAGATAGATAGATAGATAGATAGAGAGAGAGAGAGAGGGAGGGAGGAGGATAGTGAAACAGATAGAAGAATGAACAGAATGAGAAGGAGAGCTGTGGAGAATAACAGATAAAGAGCTTCAAGAGACAAGAGAAAAGGATAGAGCATTATACTTAAACCTATAGACAGATAGGGAGAGCCAGAGGGACACACAGGCAGATAGAGACAGACTCATGGTGTATGAGATAGAGATAGTTGTAGAACATGAACACGCAGAGAAAAGATGTATAAAGAAAGAGACCTACAGATACACAAAGGCAGAGAGAGGGAGAGATAGAGAGAGAAAGAAAGAGAGAAAGACAGAGAGAGAGAGAGAGAAAGAAAGACATACAGAGACATTGACAGAACGAAATAGAGAGAGCTGTATATAGCAAGAAACATTCAGACACATTAAGGCAGAGAGATAAAGCAAGGAACATGCAGACACACGAAGGCAGAAAGATAAAGCAAGGAACATGAAGACACATAAAGGCAGCGAGATAAAGCAAGTAACATGCAGACACATAGAGACAGAGCGACACACACATGTATACAGAAAGACACACTGATAGAGGCAGAGGGGCACGGGGAAGAGGGAAGCAGGGGATGCTGGTAGAAACACACGTAAAAGAGATAATGACATCGGCAGACACAAAGCCTGAAAGAGACGGGTAGACAAAGAGCAAAGGAGACATGGATACAAAGACTCACACAAGCATTTAAAGACAAAGACAGAAAGAGACAAAAAGAGACAGGGACATAATACAATTATATTGTGTTTGTGTTCGTGAGAAACATAGATCGAGAGATGGAGAGAAAGAAAGAGTTAGTGAGAGATATGGCAGATTAAAAAACTATCTGTAAGCTTCCGAGTTTCACTTAAATAGATTACATTTAATGTATCAACAAAAAAGATCAAGGCCATTTGAGAAGAAACATAACTTTTTAAAAAGCGTTTTTTAGGATACGTTTCTCTATTATTAATCCCATGCTGATTGTAAGCGCTATTTTCAATGAAATCAAGTCTAATCATATTATTAATAAGTAGGCCTAGTTACGACAGCCCCCGTTTTTGGAAACAAAGGTCTTCTACCTTTAAGTAATTGTGGATAAGTTTCATTTCTTTCTTGGTTAGTTTCCTACAGTGTTTAGACTTTTCTGAGGCCCAAAGTTTTAAACGAGCTTTAACCAGTGTAAATTACATGTTAAAGGAAGGTAAATTAATGTAGATTTTGAAAAAAAACGCTGTTCAACTGACTCATAGTTTTAGGCTTTCAGCTTACAACTCACTTGCGACGCAAGCTGCAACATGTGCGGGCATTGTTAAAATTCACTATTGAGAATGAGATAAGAGCGTAAAGTAATGGTTCTTGCCCGCAACCAAGAAGCTTTAAAGAGGAGGTTTTCCAAAAAACACGGTAATTTGCACTCTAATCTCTTTCCCAATAGACGGCGTCCACATACCTTGCGGTCTTTGTCTTTAGTTCTCTAATTATTATAGTTCCTATAAATACCGCATTAACAATTGGCTAAATCAACGTTTACGAACTTGCACTATTTCTTTGCCGACTTCCTGCCCTCATCGTTAGTCCCCAAGGAATTTATTAATTTTTTTTTTGTAATAAATTAGACTTTATGCAGCCCAGCTTAAGTTTCTGTTGAAAATGTTCGATTTTCACCTTGACTGTGTTTTTGCCTCTGGTATGGTACATCTAAAAAACAATTATTGTATATCAAAATAAAGTTCTATTCTTTCTGATATTGGGCTTATAGCCTTTCAGTTCTCGATTGTGTTTGAAAATTTTTTTCAAAACACTTCCTATATCGCGGTTTTGAACTTGCCATGAAAAAAAAAACAGGAGAGCTTCGATGATCTACAGGACCATGGGTGTAGACAACTCTAGTTTGACGGTACCTCCACTGTGAATGTGACTTTCTCTATGAATGATGATGCAATGCTGCGAAAATCAAATATTTTAAATTTAGCATTGTAAAAATAATAAATTATAAGGCTTTAGATCGAAGTACTGTCCACTTTATTTTGCCGTCACTGTCTCAGTGATGATGCGATTCCGCATATTTTTTTATTATGGCATTGCAAACATTAAAGACAATAGGACTTAAAAGTAGGACACTACCCACCTTAATATATGAAATAAAAAGTTCGAAAACAAATTTGTATTTCTTTTCTATTGTGTTTTCACTTATCATTTGCAAGTTTTATGTCTTTCACAACATTTTCCAAAATTTAAATTCTTACCCCTTTTCATTACGAAGTTTGTAACATAAATAGATCAATAACAAAAAACTTTGTTTTCTCTGATTTTCAGACTTATGCTTGATCACGTTTTTTAAACATTTTTTTCCAGAAACCTAGAATATGCCATTGCATGGGAATTTACTGAAGAAAAGGGTTAGCCACAATTGAGTTCACAGTCCGCCTGTGCTAACCTTACTAAAACGTTGATGTGAAAACAAAATTATCTTAAATTAACGATAAAAATTACGGATTTTTTTTCTAATTGATGTCTGTGAAAAATAAAAAATAAAAAAGAATTTAATCTAAAAATGCACATACATTATACATGAAATTTTAAGTTCTTACAACTTCCTAAAAATGTTATCGTGTTGTGATATTTAAGGAGGTTAGGTGTCATTGTGACTTCTTAGAATGACTTTTATTAATATATAACATTAAAGATTCTCAGAGCAAATGCATTGTGTTCGTCTCAAGTTATTTTCTCGTTATAAATCAGTGCTCTTGGGAGATGCAAAACAGGTTTTCAATTCCGTGCAATTAATATGATTGTAAAAGCAGGCTAAGTGATTTGTCTCGCAAGCAAAGGGAATGAGTTGGATGGCGGAAATTTTTATTCTAGACAGTCTTTTTAAAAAATAGACTTATTCCTCTATTGTTCAAACATTTATTTTGAGTTTAAAAAGTTTAACACCTTTCCACAAAACTGTTCTAATGTAATGCAATTTTCGAACGTTCGCAAGCCCAGAAGAAAAGGTTTGTTCAAAATTTCAACATAGTGTAATGTAAAGATTGCGATATCCGACACATTCTCACTGGTTGCGAGACCCTCCAAACTGACCACTAAGGTGGATGCTGTAAGCGTTTCACCGCAACAGAGGAAATGGGTTGAACTTGCGCACTCATACAAAGTGTTTCCTTCTTTCCATATAACGAGTGTCATTTTTCAATGTTATAATATATGTTATTTTTTTCTTAATCTCTCTTGCTAAGCAAGCACACTAAAACACCACAATTAAAAAAATGACCCTGCACTAAAGCTCTTATTCATAACTACAAAAATAACTTTACTACCTTTTAGAGATTTGTGTTAGTAGAACAATTTATTCAAGAATGAATAGAAACTAAAAAGTTGTAATATGGGGGCGATGTTGTTTTTTGTCTCCATCAGACCTAATCAAAATATTCTTTGTTGTGACTACAAGCCGCTGGAAGTTTTCTTAAAAGTGCTAATCACAAATTCTTTAAAAAATATTTAAAAAAACCAGAAGTTGATCGGTGTCTTCTTTCTCTGTCCTCCTTTTTAAGTGCTGGATAATCTCCGTGAGAGGCAAACAAAGCCCAGCACTCCTTCGGTTATACTAGATCCGTCTTTTCCGGGTATATGAAGGGAAAAAATCCGTTTTCAGGATTCCTCAGTGAGCGGCTAGAGTAACATCGTCCATAATACACCGCTAGGACGACGCCTCACGACCTAAATACCGCAGTATTCATTCGGCACCAGATGGTTATTATTCGCAAGGAAACTACCCATTAACCTTTATGTACTTGAACCATACTTTCTCTGTTGATGATGAGAAACGAATGTAGGAAAAGCATTTGACGTCACAATCATTTTTAAAATTTTTTACCACATGGCTATCTATATTGATAGGAAAGATGTATCGTTTACAATAGCTTGAATTCCAGACGGGTGGGTAAGCCTTTTACGTATTGTTAGCAGAAAATGTTTTTTTTTATTTCAATTTCAATAAACATGCTTTTTAAACTGGCAAATTGAGACATCTAGCCTCGTGTAAAACATTATCACATGTCTGTTTTTGGCAGAAAAGTAGAGGACAGAGCACTTTTTGCGCGTCAAGAAAGTGTAGAGAAAACCAACACAAGTAAAATCGCGAGCTGGCTGTCCAACTGTTACTGGGGGTCAAAGACACAACTTATTACATAAATATATTCATAATGAAATAGGGGAACGTTTTGGAGCAACCGAAGCTTGTTTAGCTTATTTCAAGCATCATGGCCACAACCATTTATGTTTTTGAGGTGCAGTGTTGCAAAATCTTTTATTTAAATATTAAAATGAAGTAGAGGTACAATCACCACGACATTTATTTAGTGCATGTTCCACCGGCTTCAGTTTACCCGGTACCAATAAGATAATCTAGAACAAAGGTATGTAACTCCATCAGAGCTTTTGGGATTACTTTAGTCTCGTAGTACTTCCCTTTTGATTATAGGTCTTTATTGCAGTTGGTCATAAAAACATTATTAGCGCATCTATAAGCATAGAACAAAAGTTACACTTTTTTTTTTATTTATGCGCATAAACGAATGAGACTGAACCATTTAATCTAAGATTACTGACTGTTGTGTGTTTAGTATCAACACTGTTGCAAGTGTATGGGGCTGTTGTGTTCATAACTAGCGCATCTCTATTCATTTCAAGCAAAATTATCTATTTTTCTGCAATAAGTTCTTTTTATTCCTCTTCAATTTTTAAAAAAAAATTGCACAGTCAATCACACCAATTTTTGTCTTCAGGCATAATTTTTTCGCGAAAGATGAACAATGGGAAATAAAAAATGGTGTTTTACATACTACACATGTACAAAAGGCGCAACATTTTTTACTATTATTCTGCGGAGCCCAGAAAATCAGAGCTTTACAATAAGTTGATAGATATTGCGTCATGCAACAAAGCTTACAAAATAAGCGCTTTGAGCCATTCATACGCTGTAAACCTCTTCAAAATTAACTACGTATATTTTTAAATTATCAAAATAGCAAAAGTAGAAAGGGACTTAAATTCTGCGCACAGATTTTTGAAAATCACAATTTAGTTCCGATAAATCGATTTCAGACCATGTGCAAAATTTTAAAATATTTTGTGAAGATTTAGGAAATACATGTAAATTGTAAAAAAAAAATGATATTTTTTTTTGCTTGAAAATCAATACTTTGTTCTCTTTATTAATCAGATACCGTCAGAGCACTTCGTTTAAACACGACAACAATGAAGTTATAGAAAGTTGGCCTTATAGCTTTATGTGAGGAGCATTTCATAATTTTATTTTTGAGCAGATTTGTGCACCATACATAATACTATTCACATTTCTCGGTCTTTTTTCAGTCTTTGAAATTACGCAAAAATCGACCTAAATATGTTAATAAAATACAGTGGAATCCACTTAAAGTCGACACCTTTAAGGGAAACTCTTGCTTAAAGTCAACACTGTTTTGCAGTCCCATTTTGTATTTCTTCATATCTTTCTGATGGATAAAGTCAACTCTTGCTTAAAGTCAACACATTTTTTGGTCCCGAGATGTTGACTTTATCAGGATTCCACTGTAGTTGGACGAGAAAATACAGAGCTGCCATATTTTTTCGCTAATTTTTCTTCATCTTAATGTACATACCGTTTATCAACTCCAAAGTTTCTTTATCCATCAACCTCCCCCTCTCTCTCCCCTCATCTATTTATTGAGTGTCCATAGTGTATCTGTCTCTTACTCTGGTTTTAGAATTCATTATGCTTTCTCTCTCGTCCTTATATCTTGACCCATATTCTTTTTTTTGTATTACATTAACATTCCTTGCCCTTGTCTGATTCTTTAAGTTTGGGCTTATCATTATTCGTCAATATTGTTTTCTCACACATCGAACGGAGAAACCGAAACAATTATGCCTTTTTGACATTGTTTGGGCGAACTTTTGCATATGGTTAATAACTATTAACCATTAAATTTTGATCCTGAGCTGTTGATTTATCCATATTCCACTTATTTTACAAACGAAGCACAATGTAGTTTTTTTAAGACAGCCATTTAAACTTTGATATGGCAGTGGAGACAAGCCTTAAAAGGTAATGCTTTAGCATTTTCCTTGTACTATCTGTTATTGTGTACAATATTGAAATTAAATTTCCTCAGCTATTCTGATCCACTGACAAATACACAAAATCATGTTAAAAAGGCTTTTGATTTTTTTCTTTTCACCAGATTGTGAGTGATAGAAACCGTCGTGCACTGATTTACAACAATTCGATAAAACATTTTCCCATGATTAAGCCCAATTTTGCTTTAAAAAACACTCTCTCTACAGGTAAATATTTCCATACCCTTTTAGCCTTCACAATTATATTCTTGGGTAGTAGACAGTGTACATTATGTATATAAAATTTGAAACACCCATCATCCCAAAGTTCTTTGGAGAAACTCGACAACGTCTTTTGTCTGCAAGCCTAACATGCCACTTACAAACGGATTTTTTTTCAAAAAATTCAGTGAAATGAACAAAGGAAAGGCCCCCACAACAATATCTTTTATGGCAGATTATAAATAAAATAGGTTTGATTGATTGACTGAAAATAGGGAAATTGTTACAAGCCCAGTCCATCATTAGCGATGATCTCAGGGCTTACGATCTCTTAAAATTTAGTTTACTTCGATACTATAAACTTGCCAACCTATCTCATATATTAAAATCAAGTTTTTAAAATCTAAGATCCTCCTTACAAGTTTTAAAAGTTTTCTATACATTGCTTCAGATTTTGCCACATAATCCAATCTCTTTCAGATAATCCGAAATCTGAGATGAGAGGCTTTCACCTCTCGGAATAGTGTGTGCATATCAGTCGTCTTATAATATTCTTGTCTGCTTAGCAAAAAATCTGCGCATTCCACTAAAATGTGTTTCACAGTGAAAGGACATTCACAAGCTGTACAATAGGGTTGTTGTTCCCCTTTTAAAAGGTATTCACGAGTGATCCATGAATGGCCGATACGGAGTTTGCTCACAACCGTCTCCTGTTTTCTGCCCAGTCTTTCATAAAAAAACGAGCCTTTCTTTAAGTTAAGATTTGGTCTAATTTCATGAAGTTTGTTGTAGACTTCCGTATCCCAGTCCGTCTGCCACAGTTGTTCAAGATGTGTGTTTACTTTCAGTTTTAGGTCGGACCAGATGATTTGTTTAACAACCCGCATTTCCTGATTGAGCGCTAATTTAGCAAGCTCATCTATTCTCTCCAGGATGGAAAGTGTAATAAAATTTTTGCCCCTGAACTTGGTGGTTGAATGGTTTCAATCGGTACCCATACAACCAACCCTTTACAAATGATGCAAAATGATTCATAAATACTCTAACAATCTGGAATAAACTGCTAGTCAAATTTATTTTTAAAAATCTTAGCAATTTGCTTTAATACACTGTACTTGACCACTGACTTTATATTTGAGGTGGGGAATTGCCAAGAACATAACTGTAGGGGCTAGTCTTTATCTGCTCTAGATCTAGATGCCATTTTGTTCATGTTAGTTTTAATGTACTTAGACCTTTACTTAGTTTTTCCTAGGTGTATTTTCACAACACTATCTCCAAAAATTCCCTTTCTTGCCAATCCTATTTATTTTGTTCACACAAGGGTTTCTAGCAATTTCACCAAAATTCAGCTCCTATACAAAAAGATATAGGGAGATTCCAACAAACAATAAAACAACTGCATAGGCACCCTTAAATGCAGATAGATGGCTTCTGCATCTCTACCATCAGAACACTGGAGCATAAAAAGGTCACTCTTTTTCTGATGGCGGGGTCACTCTTATGCAGTTGTCTTATTATTAGCATGTGAGTGCATACATGCGCGTCCCTATGCACTGACCACAAGCATCAATGACATAGAGTCGGCTACTAGACCTCAGTAATATGTAGCACTGTGATTCCCAAGGATCGGGACCCTTAATTAATTTTTGTCAGGAGCACATGATCTTCTTCAAAGCCCAAACTTCACACTACTAACCAACATCCTTCCACTTGATTATACCTCATTTTCAAGTTTAAAATGAAATGCACGTCTTGTAGATGTACCAGTTTCAGTCAAGCGTGTTTATCAAACAACTTAATACTTCGACTGAAGAGGAGTTTTTGCAAGTCTTATTCATTTCCCGATATTAAAGGGAGAGAGAGGGGGGATAGAGAGATATAGGCGTATGTGTGTGTCATGTTGAAAAAGAAAGATTATGTTCCCATGAAGCGAAGGGTGGGGGGTGGGGGGGGTAGATAAGTTCATAGGCAGAGAAAAAGCAGGAACGTCAAGGAAATCATAGTTTGAGAGGAAGAAACTCAGAGAGAGGTAAAGAAAAAGATATGATGGAGAGAGAGAGAAAGAGAGAGAGAGAGAGAGAAAGAGAGAGAGAGCGAGAGAGTGTGTGTGTAACAAAGTGTAAGGGAAAAGATTCGAGAAATGGATTGGAAATAGAAGACGGCTGCTGTCCTGAGAGTTTGAGATTGAAATTGAAAATTCAGAGAGAGACCTACTTCGACTTTTTCCTTGAAAAAGTTTAATGGCCTCGCCGCATATTCCACATAGAGATAGACGCAAAAGCAATGTATGCATAAAATTATCTGAGAAGACAGCGTGGTCTCTTGTTTGTTTTATAAATATTACCTTTCTGTAAGAATCTACATTATGTACAGGAACGGGGTGGGTCGATGGGTGGTAAAGGGCCTTCAAGCTTACCACTGTAGAATGATAGATCTAGCCTTGAGATCTTCCGATACTCACCTCATCAAGGCCGTTCAGTGAATGAAGTCAACACAATTATTAAAGCAGAGGTGACTGTGTTGCGCAACTCATTAGGGCCACCCATTGAAAGAATTGTTTACTCAGAAATTACAGGTGCAGTTTGTTGTCGACTTGTCGTATCTCTTTAACGTGGCGATGGTTGTTATTTTTTCAAGGACAGCCTGAAAAAGCGAGGCTCCCAAGCAAGTAGGGTACATGTACCGATACTAAGAAAGTGCCTACCGGTACTTTATGCAATTCACAAGGCAAGGGCAATGGCCCGATGACCGCTCAGGGGCAATGCCCTAACTAAAATGAAGCGCTTGGATACCCCGATATTACCGATACCGGCTGAGCATAATTATTATTAGGCATAGGTACGATGCTTTGAGCTGATTTTACCGACACTCGCCGATATTAAAACACAGAAAAGAAGGAAGAATGAACCAGTAGTAATATTAAAACCGCGGACCTTGGTTTTCCTCACGGCCGTTTTGAGCGGAGTTTGACCGCGATTCTTGCACAAAATCAACACCACCGCGGGTGCAGGCCGCGCCGTCGTGGACCCAAGGCCAAAACTAACGCTGCCGCGGATTTTCGCGGATCCGCGGAAAACTTTCCACCCTGACTCTCTCATTTCCGGGTATTCCTACACGAGAAGGAATCCATACCAGGACGATTTTTGTACGACGGGCCATTTTCGCTAAAAGGCTATAAATGTGAGCAACATCTTTGTTCTTAAAAATTTTCCCCTGTAAGGCCTGTATGGCCGAGAGGCTGTCAGCATATATTACAGATTTTAATATTTATTTTCGTTTAAAATATTTGAGGGCTAATGATTTACCCTTGAGTTCAGCATTAAAAACAGTGGAATCGTCGTTTAGACGTGTCTGTTCTGGTTCATCAGGATCTTTTGGGTAGAAGGAGGCAGCTGCTACTTTCTCACTTTTCGACCCATCAGTGAAGGCCTCTTTATAATATAACTATAAGCGGCATATCTTCCTCGCAGTTGAGCAAATTCTTGTCGAGATACCATTTCGCTAGTATCTTCTTTTTTGAGTGATATTAGGGAAAGATCGAAGGTTTTGTTGTTTCTCCCATGGGGCAGGAATTTTTTCACATCGATCGTCTATTTTTTAGGATCAATTTCTGCATTTAAAATGTCTAAAGGTGGAACCGTATTGGACTGGCGAAGAGTTTGGGTGATGTGGCATTTGATAATGTACTGTAGCGCGGGTTGTTTGGGAGAGACTTTATTTTGAAATGGTAGTTCATTGACAGTTTTTGTCGTCTGAGAGCAAGAGAACATTCTCCCGCTTCAGCGTAAAGGCTTTTCACTGGAGACGTCCGAAAAGCACCAAATGCTAAACGTAGACCTTGATGATGAAATGGATGTAGCTGTTTCAGAATGTGATTTTCGGCAGATCCATATACAATGGATCCATAGTCCAGTTTCGATCGAACTAAAGCTCGATAGAGTTTTAAGAGAGTGTTTTTATCTGTACCCCAGTCAGTGTAGCCCACAACACGTAGTAAATTTAGAGCCCTTTGACATTTTCTTTTCAACAGAGAGCTTTTTATTGAATGTGATGCCCAGAAGTTTTGCCTCTTCCTTTAAAGAAATAGTTTGGCCATTCAGTAAGAGCGAGGGTTAAGAACAAAGCCTTTGATTGTGGAAATGGACACAAACTGTTTTGGAGACTGAGAATTTAAAACCGTTTTAATCAATCCATTTTGGAACTTTGTAGATGCAAAGTTGCATAGTAGATTAGTACCTTCGAGGGGTTTCCCCTCGATATACAGGGCAAAGTCATCTACAAATAGGGATGCGTTTGAATCGTTTGACAATGGTTTCATGGTGTTTATTTTAAGGTTGAAAAGCATTGGGGAGAGAATGCTACCCTTTGGCATTCTTGAATGTTGGGATCAAATAATTGATTATTACTTTTCACTCGAAAGTGGCGATCGCTTAAGAAATTTTGAACAAAGGTTGGTAGTCTGCCTCTAAAGTTGCTGTTATGAAGATCCACCAGGATCCCGTGTTTCTATGTGGTGTCATTTGCCTTCTCTAGATAAAAAAAAATACAGCTACGACTTGCTTTTTGGAAGCAAAAGCCTCGCGAATACCACTCTCAAAGCGTACCAAATGATCTAATGACCTGTGATCTTTTCTAAAGCCACACTGATACTTGGAAATTGGATTTTGGGATTCAAGAACCCACACCAAGCAGTCATTTAACATTCGCTCCAAGGTTTTGCACAAACAGCTCGTGAGAGCTAATGGCCTATAATTGTTAGGGTCATGAGGATTATGATTGGGTTTGGGGATGGGTACAATGTTGGCTTCCTTCCATGAAGGCGGGATTATGCTGCATTTCCAAATGTCATTGAAAATTTCCAATACACGCTAGAGTATGAAAATTTTCTTACATAGCCGCTTTTCTCTCACCTCACCATGACCGTAGTACACCATAGTATACTGTAACACAATCAATTCATATGAGTCAGATGTTGCAATTTGTGTACCTCAAGGTGATTATATTTTGAAACATGCATTTTGCTGAGCTCCAAATATTAAAACTTGAATGAAATTACCTAAATTTTGTACAAAGGTATCATTTCTTTTGATTTGATATAAGAACTTATGTTGCTTCAAAATATTGAGATAAAGAGGAATAAAGATACCTTCAAAGCGTTTTCTCAAATTAAACTAGCTTTACTTTAGACACATATGGAGTGGTTCTGAGGTAAATGCTTACCCTTTACTGAGGCTGTTTAGAGAAAAAAAATGAAAAAAGTAAGACATTCATGGCAAAATTGAGAAATATTCTGGAATATTTGCTGCAGTTAAGGAAGAGGAGTAGTTTTAGGACCAAACACATTTTAATTCTTTCCATATTGTCTGTTACTGTTAAGAAAGGCTTTTGGAATGGTTAAAAGACAATAGGTAGTACACTTTTGTGCTGTCTTTTTCAGTAATAACTCAATGGAAAATGTTAGTATTTTATTAATGTGACTTTCATTTAGTACGAATTCCTGATACAATGTATATCATTTCATAGTATAAAATCTGCAATTTGTATAATACACATGAATGTGAATAATTCAGGTTTGAAAGTATATAAAACAAACTGTACATGTATTAATCAAAGTATAAAATCTTCTGTACATAAACACCATTCAGTCCCATTTTATTTGTCATAATTTGACTAGAAATTAGTTGTTATTAAAAAAAGTTTTGCTCAATGTTCAAAAATCATTGTCGTTTATAGGCCTTGTTTTTGTCAAATCGCTTTGCATTGTGTACTTCATGAACAAAGTAACTTTACAAGATTAAACCTGGATAAAGTGTGAGAATAGGTTTTTTGCATCATAATTTCACTAGATGTTGGTTCTAAAAATTCAGAACTTCCTGTTTTTACGGAGAAAGTGATTGCTTCTTATATCATCATCCTCATCAGGTGCCTTGCCCCTTGGCGTTGGCGATCATGTCCTTCGTTCCAGCTCTCTCGATCCCAGGTTTCCGACAATGCGTCCGTCACTCTCTTTGTCCCCATCCAAGAAGTCATGCCATCAAGCATTTTCTCTCTTTGTCTTCCTCTGCTCTTCTTCCCCTCCATTCTTCCAGTTGTAACAAGGTTCTCTAATCCCTCTCTTCTCATTATGTGTCCCACAAACTTTGCCTGGCGTCTTTGTATTCTGTTCATCAAGGACCTGGTTGTCTCAGTCTCTTTCAGAACCTCTTCGTTCGTCTTTCTCGCCGTCCATGGTACTCTTAGCCTACATCTAAAGAACCACATCTCAGTGGCCTCAATTTTCTTTTGTATCTCTATAGTTATTGTCCAAGCCTCACACCCGTACATGAGTATGGGTTCAATGTAACATTGAAGGGCCCGTTTTCTAGTTGTTATCGTTATTTTGTTGTTGGTTAGTAATGGTTTCATTTTTTGGAAGTTAGTTTTGGCTTGTGCAATTCTAGCTTTTATTTCTGTGTGGTTTTTACCGTCCTGTGTGATGATAGTTCCTAGGTATTTGAAAGAGTCGCGTTGTTTCAATTTTGTCCCAGCGTTTAGATTTGGCCTCCGACTAATAACCATAACTTCTGTCTTTTTGCTGTTTAATTCGAGTCCCATTCTTTTACTTTCGGTTCCTGCTATGTCTATCAATTTTTGTAGACCTCGTATCGTCTGCATACCGTAGATTATTGATCATTCTTCCACCTATTCTAATTCCTGGGTATTCATCTAAGTTCCTTAGGATTGTTTCACTGTAAAGGTTAAAGAGATCCGGTGGGAGTACACATCCTTGTCTTACTCCTCTCTTTATCATTTGGAAAGGGCTTGTCTCATTTTCTATCCTGACTGCTGCAGTTTGTTGCCAGCAGATATTTATTATTATCTGGAGATCTTTTCCGTCCACGTGTAATTGTTTTAGTTGTTTGATCATTTCCCAGTGTTTAACTCTGTCAAAAGCCTTGGTGTAGTCAATAAAACATAGGTATATCATGTCCTTCTGCATTTCCAAAGCTCTTTCTATTATCATTCTGAGCATGTAAACTGCATTTGTTGTTCCTTTCCTTCAACAACACTGTGTGTCACCAATCTCTGGTCTTATCTTATTTCTTACTCTCGTCATGACTATTCTGAGGAGGATTTTCGTTACCTGACTCATAAGGCTAATACTAGTACGATGAAGTTCACATTCTGTGGCTCCATCCTTTTTTGGGAGAGCAATAAAAATTGACTTAAGCATTTCCTTTGGGATTTCCCCTGTTTCATAGATCTCATCAAGGAGCTCTGTTATTTTATTGATGCCAAATTCGTCAAGGGCCTTTATTTGTTCTGCAGCAATGTTATCCGGTCCTGTGGCTTTTCCATTTTTCATCTTCCAGATACATGTAGCTGTCCTTACTTCGTCTTTTAGAATTGGTGGTCCTGCAAAGTTGCCCTTCATTAATTCTATTTCTTTCCTTTCATCGTCAAAAAGTTCTTAAATATATTTTGACCATCTCTCTAGAATTTTATCTTTTCCATTATGATTTCTCCATTTTTTTGCCTCTAAGCATCCGGTTGAACTAGCTTTTTTCTTTTCCATCAGTTCTTCTACATTCCTGTACATTGTATTTGGAGCTTGTCTTTGGAATGTGTCTATTTCTCAACATTTTTCATTAAGCCAGGCCTCAATAGCTTCTTCGCATTTTCTCCTAACTTCTCTGTGAATGCTTTCAAGTTTCATATTCTTCTTGTTCTTCTTTTGCCTTTCGTCATTTGTCCATCAAATTCAGAATGTCTTCTGTCATCCACTTTTGTTTTGTTTTTCTTTCTTTTGTGGGAATTTCTTCCTCGGCTGCCTCTGTTATAGATCTTTTCAGTTGTTGCCAGAGTTCCTCCGACTCATCTATTTCCTCAAAAGCTTAAAATTCTTATATAGCAGTTACAAAAAGAGCTTAAGACTGTTTAGAGAGAGATGAGTCAAGAAAAAAAAAAGAGATAGTTTTACAATTTCCTTCTCTCCATCTCTTTTTGTGTACTCAAAGTTCAATTGCCTTACCTATGTTGAAAGTCATGTACGGTATGTTCTACTTTATCTTTGAAACGTTTGTAAGTTACATGAAATGTGGAGGTTGAAACAAAAAAATTAAAAGGACAACAACAAGAGAAGTTTTATAATAAAAAAAATATACATGTATTCATTGGCAATTTTTGCGTATAACATGGTGCAGATGTAAAAAGCCACAAAATGAATTTGTAGTGTCTGAAAATAAAGATAATTTTTTATTTTCCGACCAAGCTATTGATTGGAACATGAGAAATCTTTACATATACTGAAGAAATTTTTAAAAGTATTTAGATGTAAAAAAAAACTTAAACTTTTTAAAGTGCAGTCCTCTGACTCTAGTTTGTAATAATCATCAGTTCTAAACTAGGGCTTCACATGATACTGACAACTTGTTGTTACACATCAAATATTTCTTTTCCATAATCAACGCCATAATATATTTATACCACATTATAACTAAGCACAGTGACAATTTAAACTATATAACTACATTTTACTTGATAATATGCTCAACAAAAAATAACAAGTAAAGAGGTAACAAAGAAGATATAGCAAAATGCAGGGTGTCAATGAGGCACAATAATGTATGACTGGTAAGGCAGAAGTTTGCTTTTCTCGTGACACGCGAAAATCCACTTTGGTTTGACAAACACCAGGTTGGGGTTCTCTGACAGTGCCTGGAATCATAATAGTAATAACATTGTTATTGGTGATAGTAAAATCCTTTAATCTGATGTATAAGAATCTTTCAGAAACTCAGGAAGAATTCTGGACAAGAACTTTTGTATTGGTTTCTTCAAATAACTAGCGCAAGACAGAGGATGTGCGTTTTGGAAGATAATGATAGATAAAGGATGAAAATAACAAAAAAAAAAACAACCCTTCACAGTTTTTTTTTGTTCACAAAAAAAAAGAAATTCAGGGAAAGCTTTAGAACAGCCTCTTTCTCCCCTAGGTTATCATTAATTATTTCTGACAAAACCATAAAAACCCTGGAATATTAATTGTTGTACCACTGTTATTGGTGACAGTAAAATCCTTTCATGTGTATGGAAGACTCTAAGAAATTGAGGAGAACTTACAAAATACTGAAGAAGAACTTTGGAATTTATTTGAGCAATAAGTGCAAGAATAAGGTGGGAGAGGATACATATTACAATGAAAGGAACAAAATAGGAGAAACTTTACATTTTATTTTTTTTTAAAAAGGAACTTCAGTTGAAATTTTACAAAGGCAGTTCCTTTCCTTTGGCTGTTATTATCTCTTACAAGTAAAAATTAATGTCTTTAGAATGATGGCCTGTACCAATTTAAGTTTATGAATAAGCACAGTTCTAGTTGTTCATGACAATGTAACTTAAATGAAAATATGTCTTTACAATCAAAAGAATATGGATTTATTATCGGTAGAGGATAGGTGGACCCCGGGGTCCACTTAACCAAAACCAAGC